>JAFIRS010007244.1:0-27031 GCA_018342105.1 Gonioctena quinquepunctata | reverse complement strand
GAATTTTGTCAACAAATTCATAATCATCGCCCCCAAAAACCCACACATTCTGATTTTGTTTCGAATGGGACCATAAATACAAATTTCTGTTCGCCATCTTGAGTAATCTTTTTTTTTTTTTCTCTTACAAATGCTTTGTCCCCGGAATTATGAACACCTGCCAAATTTCAGGGGAAGGGGTGAAAACTGTTGCAAGATTTGCCCCAAACATCCCCAACAAAAACCCAAACATACCAATAAAAACAAGCTTGTAATAATATTCGCTCAATTACCAGTGTACATTGTATGCCAGAAGTAATGGAAAAAACCAATATTTTGAAAATTAGAAATTAGGGGAAATATATATTCAATTGGGTTAAAAAACCTAAGTCTGTCCCACAGAAATTAGTATTTATTAAGTTCAAGGTATAGTCCGATTAACAAGTTAAAAAACGAGTTAATTCTGGTCCCGATCCAAAAAAATAGGGGATAGCTCATTGATTCAGAATGATTTGGGAAAATGTATCTCGAGCATTTATTAGCAATAAAACCGAAATTGTTATTAAAAAAAAAATAAGATGGAAAAAAGATATTATTTTTTTATTAAAACCAAAACCATTGATATTTAAGAACTTTTAAAAAAAGATCCTCAAAGAGGGGGAAATTTTCCAAGAGAAAGAAAGACTACCAGATTTTTTTACCCCCTTATTTATAATTTTTTTCAACGGAGAATATTCCCGGGCCGTTATGGCATGAGCACAACACCGCTGGAGCAGTATATCACAAAAAATAAATTTTTTATATATTAAATATTAATAAAAAAAATTTAAAAAAAATTTGGGCATCAGCACATTAAAAGTAAAGCACCAAAAAAAAAAATATCGTTTTTTCAAAAGTTATAGGGTTTAATTAACAAATTTATCCAATTCTGTTTTTCAAAAGTCGACATAAAAATTTGAAGAATTTACCATAATTTTTTTTTTTTGGATCTTTATATTCATACTCAACAAGATCACCTGATGAAAGTTCATTAAAGTTTTATATTTTGTTTATTATAATTTTTTTAAATGAACAAAAAATCAAATATTAAGAAAATCTCCAAAAAAAAAATTTTGTTGACAAATGTTATCATCTAACAATGGCATTAATTAACGTAGGAAAAAAAAATCACGTCATTTGTTGAGACATTGTTTCTAAACAAATAGACAAATATAATATATTGAAAAAAATATTTTATATCATTTTATTGGCAAGACAAAATGATGATTAGAAAAAAACCTTGAATAATTTTTTAATTTTTTATAATGTTTTTTTTTTTGTTTGTTAAAATAATTATTTGAGGAATTTTTTCTCTTTGAAAATCATAATTGGCATTTCTTTATAGGATAACAAAAATATTTTTTTTAACAATAATTCCATTGTTTATTGAGTTAACAATTTGTTATTAACAATTTGTGACCCTCGGTTTATTTTTTTCCTGGAAGTAAAAAAAATTACAAAAACAGCCATATATAACAAAGTACTGAAAAAATTGTAATATTTAAAAATGTTACATTAAAAAATGAAAGACAATTTTTTTTCAGTACTTTGTTATATATGGCTGTTTATGTTTTTTTTTACTTTCAGGAAAAAATAGACCAGCATCACAAATTGTTTATATAAATGTTTAACTTAATAAACAATTAAATTAGTGATATAAAAACAATATTTCTTGTCAACCTATGGAGAAATACCAATTATAATTTTTAAAGGGAAAAAAATTCCTCGATTAATTATTAAAACAAAAAAAATATAAAAAAACTATTATAAACAATTGAAAAATTCATTTCAGTTTTTGTTTTTTTTAAATTATCATTTTGTCTTGACAAAAAAATGGTGAGAATTTTTCCTTTCAAATATTATACTTGTTTATAAACAATTTCTTAACAAATGACGTAAGAACTGATTTTCCTACGTTAATTCATGCCATTTTTTTTTTTTTTTTTTTTTTGGTTTTTAAAAAAAATTCAATAAATTTCAACACTGATTTATAAGTATATATAAGAAAGGCTTAAAAACTTATAAATATCGAAAAAACAGTTGTCTACTAGATTGACATTACATTATTTATGTGAGTTTTGTGAATAATTTTGTGGTGTCTTGAACGACTATTTCGTGACGTTCAGCAAATGATACCTGATTATTTCTTATAGGGTTATTTAAAATCAAAAGTATATTTCAAATCAAAAGTATATTTCAATAGACCGGACAATATTGCAGATTTAAAAGTCAGGATAACGGAAGAAATCAACAACATAACCCCTGAGGTCCTACAAAATGTTGTACGAGAATTCCAAGATCGACTTGAAAAATACTTCCTAAACATTATGTGACATTATTTCCTCCATTCTACGTAGAATATTGAAATTAAACATTTCCTAAATAAATTTTCTCAGTTATGATTGCACTAAATTTGAAAAACTTGAAATTGCTAAACAGAGAAGGAAATTAGTAGATATGCTATACCATTACTGGGCCACCCTCAAGTGGCCCAGAAATGGTATAGCTCCACACGCTCTCCGGTTACTCCCGCCACATGGCACCGCCACAGGTTTGGGGCACTGAGGTCTGAGACAGTTGGGAACGGGGGGTTCGTTTTGGGGGGTTCAGCCATATATAGAAAAAACATGGCTGCTGCTAGGAGAAAAAAACATGGCCGCCTATAATTGGAAAAAAAAACATGGCAGGTGTGGGTTAGAATTTCAAGATGTTTGTTATATGGGGTCTGGGGGTGTTTATTGACATCGGTAGACTACCACGGAGGTCTGAGACAGGTTGAAGATAGCTGGAGGTAATATGGGGCCCAACGATGTATATAGAAAGAATATGGCGGCTGTAGGTTAGGAAATTCAAGATGTCTGCTATGGGGTGACGACTGGTTCTTAGCGGTATCTGGAGGCTGCCGTAGGTGTGAGATGTCTCGTGACGTTATGGGGCCCAACCATATATAGAAAAAAATATGGCGGTTGTAGGTTAAGAATTTCAAGATGGCCGTCATGGGGTAACGACTGGATTCTTCAGCGGTATATGGAGTCTGCCACGGAGGCCTGCGACAACTGGAAGCCGCATTGGGGCCAACTATATAGAAAAAATATGGCGACTATAGGTTAGGAATTTCAAGATGTCTGTTATGGGGGTCGACTATCTTGGGGATATTTATCGGTATCGAGAGTCTCTCACGGAGGTCTGAGATGTATGAGAACGTTAAAGGGGGGTCCAATCATTCATAGGAAAAAAATATAGCGGTTGTAGGTCAAGTGTGAAAAAAAACTTATGTTATGGGGGCCGACCCGCCTGGAATATTCAACAGTCTCGATTGACTACTACGGAGATCTGAGATATGTGGAAGCCGCATTGGGGACCAATCATCCATAGAAAAATTACGGTTTGAGGTTAATGATTCCACTAATATTCAATATTGGAAGACTGACCCCGCCTGAGGGTGTTTAACGGTCTTTGGAGCATGTCACTGATGTTTGACGCATTCATGAGGGTCTGAAACTCAACCATATATGAAAAGAAAAAAAAATATCAGCTCAACGTTAACGAAAAACATGCGATAGCCGTCAGTCTCTCCATACGCTGACGTTTGATATGTTTGAATATGCTTTTCGCAGCAAATGATTGCATCATAATTTGACCTTGACTGTGCAAAATATTCCCACGGTTCGAGCGTGCCGATTCTAAGAATTTCCCATCTTTATTGCTTTTCGGAATGAGCTAACGATTGGAAAATTCCAAGAATTGGATAATGGTGTCAGCGAATTTCTCAGAAATCCATATCTTTCCGCCAACACCTGAATAAACAATCAATTCCGAGAATTATGTCTCGCCACTGATTCTGAGAAATTAATTGCGTCGTAGTTTTATGTTTCTGTTCAGCATTCGAAATTTCCATAGTACAGTCAATCTCAGACATTTTACGCAGCCGAATTTCCTAATTTTTTCCCAATGACAAAGAGGTTGGATATTTTCCATTTTATCTAAATTCAGTTCTTGTATCATTCACTAGGTGGCGTCACTATCGTTCAACCTTACAACCTACCGATTTGTGTTTTTTGAGAAAATCGTCATTTTTTCCATCTTGTATTACTATATGGAAGCGCTCGTAAAAAATTACTTAAGTCTTTTACCCTGTTCAATTGGCTCATTATTGTTCCGGACGTCAAAGAGATAAGACGTTTCACTTCAGAGCAACTGGGTGATCAAGAAATATCACAAAATGTATGTTTCCTATACATGTACAGGATGTTGGCGATCGTTATGTTATTTCATTGAAAATTCTCTCAGATGGGGATATAGGAAAACCAAAATGCAGCGCTGTGACACATGTCAACGTATCACATTATGGATGATAAATGAAGAATAATCAATATGGGAAAAAATGGACATTATTGTTTGGAATATAGAAGAAAGTAAAACATTGTAGAGTGTATTCTTTCAAATTAACCCAACCTAACCAATTTCATGCGTCCAATGCTATTAAACAAAAGAATAAGTTCTGCAAACATTGAAAACCGACTATGGTGTGCTAAACACCTTCGAAGAAAAAAAAACCGAAATCCAAGGAAAAATTGAGCTACTTCCAATAACTAAAGAAAAATATATATCTTTCACTAAACATATCGAAGGAACAAACTTTCATTTAAGATTTATCGATTCTTTCCGTTTTCTAAATTCCTCTCTAGATAAATTAGCATCCTATCTATCAGATTTTCCAAGCTCTGGACTCGAACCAGGGCCCTCTAGATTATGAGTCTAACGCTCTACCAACTGAGCTATTTCGGCTTACAATCATATGCATACTACAAAGTATATAACGACAACCATTCATATGGTTTGGAAAATGTTGAGGACTATTAGCCTGAAAAGTTATGGGCAGGGGACATAAATAACTATTTCGAGAAAAAGTATCTGAAATCTAGGGAATTCTACCATAATCCTACTAAAACTCCCATAAGAGTCTGTGTATTAGAGAGAGAGGGAGATAGTGATTTTCCCCGATTTTTCCCCAGATCTGGGGAAATTTTCAAAAAGTGTCAAGGTCCAACGTGGTAACTAACCTACCTCGACCATCATGGCTGGAGCTGAGCTATAACAAGAAGTGTCAGAACAACCCAAGGTAATTTGACCAAAAAATAATAAATCAGGTCCTTGCGGACCATCAATTTTTACAGACTCGAGTGAATATAACCGTAATTGACTATTAGCTTGACTGGGAAGTTGACGTCTGACCAATGAATCCTACGTCAATGAACGTCAAACAGGGTAAATACAAAAAAATCAACTTTTCGAAAGGAACATTTGTGAGAGAGAGAGAGTTCGGGATAGCCCCACGTTCGCCTGCAGATTTATTCTCCTCCAATACTCTAAAAATTCAATTAGTCCGCATCGACCTGTCTCGCGGATACCAACATCATTGACATGGATATGAGATTTCTTTTGGCGAATTTCGAAAAATAGGTAAATATTGGACAATCCTCGAACATTGAACGATTCTGATATTATTCACCACTGACTCCCTCTAATATTCTCCTCCAATACTCTAAAAATTCAATTTGTCCGCATCGACCTGTCTCGCGGATACCAACATCATTTACATGGATATGAGATTTCTTTGGGACAATTTCGAAAGATAGGTAAATATTGGACAATCCTCGAACATTGAACGATTCTGATATTATTTACGGCTAATCCTCGAACACCAACATGAAGACTGACGTCACAGCGATGACATCACTAGTTATATAGATTTCAGCTGAGGTTCGAGGGTGGCGGTGCCATACTCAATCTTATATGTAAGGAGGTATATTTGTTGTGTTGTGTTGGACAACTTGAACGTGTTGGTTGTGTTGTGTTGGGCAACTTGAACGTGTTGGTTGTGTTGTGTTGGGCAACTTGAACATGTTGGTTGTGTTGTGTTGGACAACTAGAACATGTTGGTTGTGTTGAGCAACTGACTGTTGGGTGGGAATTCTTCCATAATCCTACTGGAAACTCCCGTAAGAGTCTTGTGTTATAGAGAGATGGAGATTGTGATTATTCTCTAGATCTAGGGAAAATTATCAAAAAAAAAAGGTCAAAGATCAACCCGCCCCGACCATCATGGCTGAAGCTGAGCAATAACAAGAAGTGCCAGAACAGCCCAAGGTGATTTGAACAAAAAATTATAAATCAGGTCCTTGCGGGACATCCATTTTGAAGACTCGAGTAAATATAACCGTAATTGGCTATTAGCTTGACTGGGAAGTTGACGTCTGACCAATGCATTTGAATCCTACGTTTTTTTTCTCTTCAAACCCAACGTTCACTTGAAGATTTATTCTCCTCCAATACTCTGAAAATTCAATTTGTCTGGATCGACCTGTCTCGCGGATACCAACATCATTTACATGGATATGAGATTTCTTTGGGGAATTTAGTAAGAGAGGCTAACGTTGGGGCGATCCTCAAACATTGAACGATTCTAATATTATTTACGGCTAACCCTCGTACACCAACATGAAGACTGACGTCACAGCGATGACATCACTAGTTATATAGATTTCAGCTGAGGTTCGATGGGGTGGTTGTGCCCTGTTGAACAGGTGTTCACGAACAGGTGTTCACGAACAGGTGTTCACGAACAGGTGTTCACGAACAGGTGTTCACGAACAGGTGTTCACGAACACCTGTTCACGAACAGGTGTTCACGAACAGGTGTTCACGAACAGGTGTTCACGAACAGGTGTTCACCAACAGGTATTCCTATAAACATGACTGATGCGGTAGCGAGTGTCAGTTGCAGTTCAGACGTCGAAGGTTAAACATGTCCCTGCTACCTGATCCCGACTGTTATGGCATTACTTTGAACGGATTGAAGTATTTCATTGGAAGAGAGCCTATAGAAATTGAAGGCAGTACATTGAAGCTGGATCGAGATACCTATGAACTGACCGAAGGTTTGATAGAACTTCTAACTAAAAGCAGCCAGTTGATTTCACCAATCAAGATATAATCAATTATAAGACGATTCTGGTGACCACCAATGCACACAAAAGAGCCGATGGAAAAATCAATGGAAATAGGTCATGGAAATACAAGAATATTATATCCAAGATATTTCCAAAGAGAAAATGGAGATCAAAGAAGGGTAAAGGAACGAGAATAGCAGCTACTCAAGTGACAGATCAGAATAGATCAGAACATGAAGAACGTTCAACAAGAGCATCTAGCGTTGGGATGTCGGACGAAAGGATCGTTGAAGCCATGCGCGACCGAAAAGTAGCAGAAATTCGAAGAAGCTTACGAAAAAGGTACCTAGCCTTGAAATTGGCAGAAATTCTTCAAGACATATGGAAAAAGTACCTAGCCCTGAAATTGGTAGGAATTCGTTGAGACTTACGGAAAAAGTACCTAGCCTTGAAATTAACAGAAATTGCTCCAGACAATATGATATTAAATATTTTCCATTATATAGAACAAGCATTGTAAATGATTTATGTTTTGAATAAAGAATAGCGTATAATGACATTGAATTTTATTTTCTACCTTCTTTCCTATTTTCAGGTACAATGATTCCAAAGATATTTTTCAACTAGATTTTCAACTTATCCTGAAATTTAACGTCTGTCAAGTATTTACTGTAGAATTCCCTCCATTGAAGTAATAGAAGACCTTTTTTTATTTTATTCACTCACTTACCTATTTCGTATTCAAAATGTCTGAAGGTAGGCACTCTTCTTTTGGTTCGAAACCATTGAATTCATCCAAATTGATCTTTGCAATGGAACATTCAATTTGTGAGACTCCAACTCATACTTGATTGTTTGATCATTTTTTGAAATATATTTGAATACTCAAGCTATAGGATAATTTTCATTTTAAATTTATGTTCTCGAGCATTAAATCTAATGAAATATTTTGACTGGATTTTGGTGAAATGCATGAAAGTAACTGCTGCTGGTATGACATCATTCAAGCTATATATGAATTTGTGTGTCATGAACCTTTTCTCAGAATCGTAAACAGATTCGTTTCCAACTTGTTCTTTGAATAATTATATACAATTTTGATACAATGCTTCATCTGTGATAATATTAGTTTCTATTTTTACTTGAAGTTAATGTAAAAGTGGGGTTATGTTTGGAAAAGTAGGGTTAGAATTCCCACCTCATGTGAAATTTGAGGTTATGGTTCCTCTGAAAGTGGGGTTATGTTTGAAAAAGTAAGGATAGAATCCCCACCCTATTTGAATTTTGAGGTTATGTTTTCTCTAAAAGTGAGGTCACACACAAAGAACGCTGATGTTCGAGGGTGAGACTGAATGACGTCATCGTTTCTTCGACTTGTTCAGACAGGTTTAGACAAGTTTAAACTTGTCTGAACTTGTCTGGACTGGTCTCTCTATTCAGGAAAGCATTGAATGAAGTGATGACACACAGCTGCCATCATTTTATTCTAGGTTCTGTATAATAAATAAAAATCAAAGTCTTTATACACTTATTTTATTGATACATATATTTTGAGTATAACAATAGGTTATTTGTATGGATATAATGATATATTGGCTGATTCGATATATACAATGGCTATGTGAGAGAGAGAGAGTGATGGAGAAAAAAAAAGCATTCATTTTTCGGTTATCACGCTAACACAATAAATGGAAATTTGGAGAGAAAGATTATTAAATACAAGTTGGTTGAGGGGTGGAGGCTTTGGGTATTCATTCATGATGCTATAATGGCCCCAAGCAAGTGTGTCGTTCGATCCGGGGATGAGTGTTCTTTATCGTCGAATGGACTTAGAGCGATTTTGTTTTGTTCAACACTAAAAACATTATGGGCATATGAACGGATGCATCGTTGACTAGTCGATTTTTCCCTCTGATCCCTAAGACAATCGACATAGTCTTCAAAGGAAATTTTATTTTCCACAACATTATATCGGACTCCTTTGGATTTTTTAACACATTTTCCACCCTGAATTTTATAGGTGTATAATTTTGAACGGAGTCCGACGAAATCTGTCATGATGCACCCGTTCGCTTCATCTTTCATCAAACCTGGAATTTTCTTGTTTACCTGCGGAATACCGTACGAGTTTTCGCATGGGTAGTCGCTCGTATCGAATTTTCCAAGTTCTCCCCGATTAAATCTCTATACACATCATCGCATTTAATTTCGTATATGAAAGAATCCGTATCCGTGTACATCAACTTACACTGATTGGTCTCGAATTTTTTCAACATGAATTTATAGTGAAAATCGTAGACGCAAATTTTGGAAATATCTAAAATAGCCATACCGATATAGAGGGGTTTATTGAATAGCAGTTCAGACTTGTTCATTTCGATAGCCATCAAGTTTTCATCGAAGATGGTTCGGTTGTGGAATTTCGGGTTACTTATTAAATTTTCGCCCCATACCTACCTCCCATTTATTGACCATTTTCACCACTCTGTGCTTCCTAATGTTTTCCATGGTCTTTCCGAAAATACTGTTTATGGCTAATTTATAGTTGTTTTTTCCGAAAGTGGTTGTAGCTTGGGCGCGTAATTTTGTGTTTAATTCAATGTAGGGTTGCAGCCATGCCGATTGTTTGAACTGCAACACCCTGTGAACTTTTCTCAGTATAAGACCGTTTTCTAAAGCTTGTTTCAGTATTCGATAATGTACGACATAGTTTTCCTTGTTGTACAGGGTGGTCAATAATTTTGGTGATTTTGAACCTGGAGGAGTTCGATGTTCTGCACAAAGTGGAAAATCTTTATGTTCATCGTGTATCGCTTCAGGGTATTCCAAATCGACTTCGAGAATGTAGCCTGTATCCGAAGTATCCGACACCTCCAGAACGTTCAAATTATCGAAATCTTCGACCCATTTGAACCCTCCAGAGGGTAGATACTCCCTCATAGCCCATCCATAGAGGTTATTCACGTCCAAGTATAATAGATATTTGGAGGGTTGTTGAGGATCATACCTCTCCCCCATATATTTATTATTAGCTTGAGAGAATCGGTTACAACACTGACTTATACCGCCCCGAATCCCTTTTTCCACAAACAAAAGCATGTCGACATCTTTGATAATCTCCAGCTTGCACTTTGTGTACTTTAACATGCATGACCACGAATAGCCAGGCATGGTATAGTACCAAGCGGGGTCGAGTCCATAAGTATCGTGACCTAATTGGCGGAAATTTTCAAAGACGTCACATAACAATAAAATATCGGTTTTCATGTATAAGTCAGAGTAGTCGCCCAGTGTTGCCAAATCGAACGATTGCCACAGTTTGAGGATCGCCCCCAACGTTAGCCTCTCTTACTAAATTCCCCCAAAGAAATCTCATATCCATGTAAATGATGTTGGTATCCGCGAGACAGGTCGATCCAGACAAATTGAATTTTCAGAGTATTGGAGGAGAATAAATCTTCAAGTGAACGTTGGGTTTGAAGAGAAAAAAAAACGTAGGATTCAAATGCATTGGTCAGACGTCAACTTCCCAGTCCAAGCTAATAGCCAATTACGGTTATATTTACTCGAGTCTTCAAAAAATGGATGTCCCGCAAGGACCTGATTTATAATTTTTTGTTCAAATCACCTTGGGCTGTTCTGGCACTTCTTGTTATTGCTCAGCTTCAGCCATGATGGTCGGGGCGGGTTGATCTTTGACCTTTTTTGATAATTTTCCTAGATCTAGAGAATAATCACAATCTCCATCTCTCTATAACACAAGACTCTTACGGGAGTTTCCAGTAGGATTATGGAAGAATTCCCACCCAACAGTCCAGTTGCTCAACACAACCAACATGTTCTAGTTGTCCAACACAACACAACCAACATGTTCAAGTTGCCCAACACAACACAACCAACACGTTCAAGTTGCCCAACACAACACAACCAACACGTTCAAGTTGTCCAACACAACACAATCAACACGTTCTAGTTGTCCAACACAACACAACAAATATACCTCCTTACATATAAGATATGAGTATAGCCCGCCACCCCACCTCGAACCTCAGCTGAAATCTATATAACTAGTGATGTCATCGCTGTGACGTCAGTCTTCATGTTGGTGTTCGAGGATTAGCCGTAAATAATATCAGAATCGTTCAATGTTCGAGGATTGTCCAATATTTACCCATCTTTCGAAATTGTCCCAAAGAAATCTCATATCCATGTCAATGATGTTGGTATCCGCTTTTTTATTGGGAAGAATATTAGAGGGGCAGTGGGAATAATATCAGAATGTTCAATGTTCGAGGATTGTCCAATATTTACCTATTTTTCGAAATTCGCCAAAAGAAATCTCATATCCATGTCAATGATGTTGGTATCCGCGAGACAGGTCGATGCGGACTAATTGAATTTTTAGAGTATTGGAGGAGAATAAATCTGCAGGCGAACGTGGGGCTATCCCCGAACTCTCTCTCTCTCACAAATGTCGTCCTTTCGAAAAGTTGATTTTTTTTGTATTTACCCTGTTTGACGTTCATTGACGTAGGATTCATTGGTCAGACGTCAACTTCCCCAGTCCAAGCTAATAGTCAATTACGGTTATATTCACTCGAGTCTGTAAAAATGGATGTCCCGCAAGGACCTGATTTATTATTTTTTGGTCAAATTACCTTGGGTTGTTCTGACACTTCTTGTTATAGCTCAGCTCCAGCCATGATGGTCGAGGTAGGTTAGTTACCACGTTGGACCTTGTTACTTTTTGAAAATTTCCCCAGATCTGGGGAAAAATCGGGGAAAATCACTATCCCCCTCTCTCTCTAATACACAGACTCTTATGGGAGTTTTAGTAGGATTATGGTAGAATTCCCTAGATTTCAGATACTTTTTTCTCGAAATAGTTATATTATGTCCCCTCGCCCATAACTTTTCAGGCTAATAGTCACTCAACATTTTTCGCAAGCCATATGAATGGTTGTCGTTATATACTTTGTAGTATGCATATGATTGTAAGCCGAAATAGCTCAGTTGGTAGAGCGTTAGACTCATAATCTAGAGGGCCCTGGTTCGAGTCCAGAGCTTGGAAAATCTGATAGATAGGATGCTAATTTATCTAGAGAGGAATTTAGAAAACGGAAAGAATCGATAAATCTTAAATGAAAGTTTGTTCCTTCGATATGTTTAGTGAAAGATATATATTTTTCTTTAGTTATTGGAAGTAGCTCAATTTTTCCTTGGATTTCGGTTTTTTTTTTCGAAGGTGTTTAGCACACCATAGTCGGTTTTCAATGTTTGCAGAACTTATTCTTTTGTTTAATAGCATTGGACGCATGAAATTGGTTAGGTTGGGTTAATTTGAAAGAATACACTCTACAATGTTTTACTTTCTTCTATATTCCAAACAATAATGTCCATTTTTCCCATATTGATTATTCTTCATTTATCATCCATAATGTGATACGTTGACATGTGTCACAGCGCTGCATTTTGGTTTTCCTATATCCCCATCTGAGAGAATTTTCAATGAAATAACATAACGATCGCCAACATCCTGTACATGTATAGGAAACATACATTTTGTGATATTTCTTGATCACCCAGTTGCTCTGAAGTGAAACGTCTTATCTCTTTGACGTCCGGAACAATAATGAGCCAATTGAACAGGGTAAAAGACTTAAGTAATTTTTTACGAGCGCTTCCATATAGTAATACAAGATGGAAAAAATGACGATTTTCTCAAAAAACACAAATCGGTAGGGTGTAAGGTTGAACGATAGTGACGCCACCTAGTGAATGATACAAGAACTAATTTAGATAAAATGGAAAATATCCAACCTCTTTGTCATTGGGAAAAAATTAGGAAATTCGGCTGCGTAAAATGTCTGAGATTGACTGTACTATGGAAATTTCGAATGATGAACAGAAACATAAAACTACGACGCAATTAATTTCTCAGAATCAGTGGCGAGACATAATTCTCGGAATTGATTGTTTATTCAGGTGTTGGCGGAAAGATATGGATTTCTGAGAAATTCGCTGACACCATTATCCAATTCTTGGAATTTTCCAATCGTTAGCTCATTCCGAAAAGCAATAAAGATGGGGAATTCTTAGAATCGGCACGCTCGAACCGTGGGAATATTTTGCACAGTCAAGGTCAAATTATGATGCAATCATTTGCTGCGAAAAGCATATTCAAACATATCAAACGTCAGCGTATGGAGAGACTGACGGCTATCGCATGTTTTTCGTTAACGTTGAGCTGATATTTTTTTTTCTTTTCATATATGGTTGAGTTTCAGACCCTCATGAATGCGTCAAACATCAGTGACATGCTCCAAAGACCGTTAAACACCCTCAGGCGGGGTCAGTCTTCCAATATTGAATATTAGTGGAATCATTAACCTCAAACCGTAATTTTTCTATGGATGATTGGTCCCCAATGCGGCTTCCACATATCTCAGATCTCCGTAGTAGTCAATCGAGACTGTTGAATATTCCAGGCGGGTCGGCCCCCCATAACGGATAATAAAATTCTTAACCTAAAACCGTCATACTTTTTTCTTCTCTATGACTGCGAGCTCCAATACGGCCCCCTTCATAACGTACGCCAGCAGACCTTAGTGGCAACCTCCAGAGGCTGCTGAATATCCTACAGGCTCCTCAGCCCCCCATAACATAAGTTTTTTCTCACTTAACCTACAACCGCTATATTTTTTCTACGAATTATTGGGCTTCCACACTATCTCAGACCTCCGTAGTAGTCAACCGAGACCGTTAAACATTCTAGGCGGGTCGGCCCCCATAACATAAGTTTTTTCACACTTGACCTACAACCGCTATATTTTTTTCCTATGAATGATTGGACCCCCCTTTAACGTTCTCATACATCTCAGACCTCCGTGAGAGACTCTCGATACCGATAAATATCCCCAAGATAGTCGACCCCCATAACAGACATCTTGAAATTCCTAACCTATAGTCGCCATATTTTTTCTATATATGGTTGGCCCCCAATGCGGCTTCCAGTTGTCACAGGCCTCCGTGGCAGACTCCATATACCGCTGAAGAATCCAGTCGTTACCCCCCATGACGGCCATCTTGAAATTCTTAACCTACAACCGCCATATTTTTTCTATATATGGTTGGGCCCCCATAACGTCACGAGACATCTCACACCTACGTGGCAGCCTCCAGATACCGCTGAAGAACCCAGTCGTTACCCCCCATAGCAGACATCTTGAATTTCCTAACCTACAGCCGCATACCTTCATCCTACTCATGACATCCATGTTTTTTTTTCCAATTATAGGCGGCCATGTTTTTTTCTCCTAGCAGCAGCCATGTTTTTTCTATATATGGCTGAACCCCCCAAAACGAACCCCCCGTTCCCAACTGTCTCAGACCTCAGTGCCCCAAACCTGTGGCGGTGCCATGTGGCGGGAGTAACCTTTTCTAACAAGGTGCCACACGACCCTCCTCCTCATTAATTTTTTTTGAGGTGGTGCTCATAATTCAGAGGGGGTGCAAGAAGGAAGTTATATTTTCAAACTGTAAATTGTCAAATTGACAATATAAATCGACCTGTTTCAGGTTTTTTAAACAAATACATAATAACGCAAAAAATGTATTCAATCCATACCTTTGTGGCGCACTGTATGTATTTATCATGTTTTGTAGTGATACTTTTTTTTTATTTGTGAAAGTTGAACATTTGTTTTTTTCAAAAATTTGATTTAGGATATATTTTTTTTGTACTATTTCCTATCTGTATGTTAGCTCTCATCGGAATAAATGATTTCTCTCTCTCTCTCTCTCTCTCTCTCTCTCTCTCTCTCCTCCTCTGGTTATGCGCAACCGAGCCCGCGTTAACTCTGCGAATGTGTTGAGTGAAAATTAGTTAATGAAGGAAGCTAGTGCCCAAGTACCAAATCAAATTCTATAAGGTTTGTATAAACAGCAACAAGATATATCTTATAGGATACTAAAATTCTTATAACGGTCTACAAAACAATTAAATGATCCTTATACAACTAAAAAGGACCCATTTTTATTCAACAGTTTGATAGTATAAGAGTTCTATTAAAAGTTTTTACAACTCCTATATGACTGTTTCATACACATTTATACAACTCTTATACGACTGTTTTATACTCATTTATACAGCTACTATAAAATGATTTTATAGTGTGTCACGTAGTCACATCTATAAAATGGGATTGAAGCGGCACTATAAAGGTCTTACAAAATTGTTGTATAATGCAATATATTTTTTTATAATGCTGTTATTGCGAGCACAATGAAAATATTTTATCATTTAGCAGTTCAAAAATGCAATTTATTTTTTAGTGAAGAATATTAGAACCAAATTATATTGTAATTTCAAAGTGCATCGTGCATTTTATTGTAAAAATGAAGACTTACTGAAACGACTTGGGGAGCTTGGGCAGACATCGGTAGTATAAATTATAAAATCATTTGGAAGGTTTGTATAGAACAAATTTTTATGCGCCGCAAATTTTACTGATAGATTGTAGGTATATATTTGGCAAAGAAATAGAGCGCTTCAATTTTAATTAAGTTTCAAGTAGATACCTAAAAAAAAAAAAAAAAACTTGAAAAACCCTTTTTTGAATGATTTTAATAGTTTATTACTTCATATGACAATTCTTTCACAATGTAATTCTCTAAATAATGATAAAGTCACATTTTTCAATTTAGTTTCATGTTTCCACCTCAATTACTCATAATGGCGGCGATAGCCGGTACAAGAATTCCTTATTTGAACATGGCGATTTATAATACAACAATTTTATCCCAAAGAAATGTCTAAAATAATGTTTCATTGTAAAATGAAACGGTATACGATAAAACTGTTACGAAGAATATTCAGGCACTATACAACTATTTTTGACAAGTAATAATTATATTGAGATTCGCGAAAAGTAGAAGTTGCCAGATCTTATAATTTGGTAATGAGAATTTAATTTTTTAAACCAGCTGATAATAATTAATTAGCAATGTATTCGATATTCGGCCTGAGCCGAGGTTAATAAATACTAATTACCTATTATAATTATACTCATTTATACAGCTACTATAAAATGATTTTATAGTGTGTCACGTAGTCACATCTATAAAATGGGATTGAAGCGGCACTATAAAGGTCTTACAAAATTGTTGTATAATGCAATATATTTTTTTATAATGCTGTTATTGCGAGCACAATGAAAATATTTTATCATTTAGCAGTTCAAAAATGCAATTTATTTTTTAGTGAAGAATATTAGAACCAAATTATATTGTAATTTCAAAGTGCATCGTGCATTTTATTGTAAAAATGAAGACTTACTGAAACGACTTGGGGAGCTTGGGCAGACATCGGTAGTATAAATTATAAAAATTTTTTTGGAAAAAAAAGCTTCAATTTTAATTAAGTTTCAAGTAGAAACTTAAAAAAAAAAAAAAAAACTTGAAAAACCCTTTTTTGAATGATTTTAATAGTTTATTACTTCATATGACAATTCTTTCACAATGTAATTCTCTAAATAATGATAAAGTCACATTTTTCAATTTAGTTTCATGTTTCCACCTCAATTACTCATAATGGCGGCGATAGCCGGTACAAGAATTCCTTATTTGAACATGGCGATTTATAATACAACAATTTTATCCCAAAGAAATGTCTAAAATAATGTTTCATTGTAAAATGAAACGGTATACGATAAAACTGTTACGAAGAATATTCAGGCACTATACAACTATTTTTGACAAGTAATAATTATATTGAGATTCGCGAAAAGTAGAAGTTGCCAGATCTTATAATTTGGTAATGAGAATTTAATTTTTTAAACCAGCTGATAATAATTAATTAGCAATGTATTCGATATTCGGCCTGAGCCGAGGTTAATAAATACTAATTACCTATTATAAGAAAAGGGTTTTATCATTTATAAATAATTGAACTCTACTTTTAAGGTTATTATTGAAACGCAAGAGAGAGTGCTATAGTCGACTTCACTTACTTACTAAAAAGGCGATTTGATACGTTTCACGTGATGTTTGGTTTAAATGCAAATCAATTTGCCATGTGACAAATGTCCAATCTCCTTTTTATTAGAGTAAAATCGACTTTAGCTGTGATTAGAATGGGGGTTCACATAACAAAAATTACAGCAATCCTTGCAACCATCGGAGGATTAGTTATACTTAGATTTGAATCAGATTTATCCTAAATAAACAAGATTAATCTGCGCAGGTTAACATTTTCTTCCAACTATAAAATTTTTAGGTCAACGTGACAACCATGCTCCAAAAAGTTTAAGAAGGCTAAAGAGATATCTGCATCATGGTATCATTTGGTTGTTTAACGTGGTTGTGTGCGACTAGCGGCACTATACAACCTTTATAAAATATTTTGCATCCTAACCTCAAAGTGGTATAATTTGTTATTGTTATTGTCTCGTCGGTCATATCATTTTGTGTTTATGTATATAATTGATGTTTATAAGATATAAGTAATGTTTAAAATAGTCGAGACTATTGAGAAAGGAAACAAAGAACTCACTGTTGTTCCCAAGCGCTGGGAACAATGTGGAACATTGTTTTGGCCCAAAAAATTTGCATACAAGTACCAACAGGATCCAGAATCCGCTCCTGACCCTAACTGCCCAACAAACATTATAGGTAAAATTTACGTCATTTCGACCTTCGAATAGGTCAGCGCCCTAATCGGCGAAGGTATTTATTACGTTATAATTACCTTAAATTCACCATTATGGGGAAAAAAATGGAAGTAATTCAGAAGTCGAAATTTGGGAAACTAAGACATTTTTTCTTATAAGTTGAAGGCGTAAATAGGTAAAATTGCCTCCAGACTAGTCGACTGATGGTAAAAATGTAGTCATTTTTACCTATTTCAGGTTATAAACACTGTAATAAAACAAACAACAAACCATGGCAGGTGTATCTTAACCTACATGCTTATTCGTGAAAGCGTTGAAGTTGACATGAACATGGCGTATGAAGAAAGAACTGTCAATAAACGTATAGCAGAGAATGAAATAAGTGATGGTTTCGCATTCACACCTAGTTGTGATTTTATTTGCGATACACACTTTTCTGTGATGATGTTGATTTTTACGCGTCTAAAACAAGTGGGCCCATCAAATTAGTAAATTTGTATGGAAAAAAAACATTAATATGTCTACTTTCACAACTTTTTCCATCAATCACTTCAAAAACTGATTTTATAGATGAAGTATGTGTATACATATCATATTCACCCATATTTTGACTACCAATCATTGAAATGTGGTCGATTCGAGAAAATTATGTATTATTTTTACAATGGCGAAAACGGTTCAAACCGAAAAGTATGGCGTAGGTTCCATATGGGACCTATATGTCGAAATTCCTTAAAATTTTGACTATGAGAACACATAGACTCTGATCAAAGTCGAAAGTAACCTTTATTCCTGACTTTGAAGTCCATTTTCCTTATCTTAGGATTTCAGACCTTTTCACATTGTGGTCACGTGATGAAATACAATATATGTTATTGGATGTTTTTTCATGCATGTCTATACGTTTCGTTCTCTGGATGGATTGCGAATCTTGGATAATAAATTTATATTTTACTTATTCTATGTTCTGTGCAGAAACACTCAAATGTCAATACGGGGTGAAAAAATCAATATTTTTTGCTAATGTTAATGGTAAAGCCAAGTAACCTATAGTTACTCAGAGAAATGGATATAGACTACAGAACCCTGAAATTAAATATCAAATCCATCAGTAATGTTGATAATAGTGCACATCTTCCCAGAATAGAAACCATGATTAATGTTATGGTCTAATGAGGGAATCTCTTTCCGAAGAGAAATAGCCAATCATAACATTTTAAATATAAAATGGTGTGTTGTGATTGGCTGAATAATTTTGATTTGACATTTCTGCGTTCCGCATGCGGTGCCCGGATATATACAATTTATCAGTCAACTGAGTGGAAGATGATGGCTCTGATCTCTGGACATCGGAAAGTATAGGATGGTTTTGGATCATATTTTCATTTGTTCTCATTCTGACAGCCAATCGATAATAGTTGGTGGTATACCTGTATGGTTTACTAACTCTATTCGAATTTTTGCTCGGCATTCTATAGATTTTCAAAATTTAGGGCACAATAAAAAAATTAAAGGAAGTGAATTGTATTATGTCATCCTGATCTGAATCGACTTGGTCTTTAATATCTGATGTTAGACTAAGTTACTTTGAGGATTTTATTCTAGGTAACTTTGACTTCGTTATATACATTTAGTCTGATTAAACAAATATTGTGGTAATCTCGCCCTCATTGTAGAGCAGTAGGTATAAACTAGGTCAAGAAATGTCCAGGCAACTCCTTTATCTGAATGGGTGCCAAAATAGGTAATAGAGTAGAAAGAGTATATAGTAGACCTGTTTACTGTCAATTCCCTGACTATATGAACACACATGAGGTAACAATTAGGTAAATATTCACCAGAACGTTTTTCCTGAGAGTTCCAAGTATTTTGAACACATTTTGCTGGTGACCTTTAGATAAAATATAACCTAGTAAATAACTCTATTAACCCATGAGGCTGTGAAGGAAGATCGTATCACTGTGCCATATGGAGTAGACGTGATGAACCGGAGCTGCCGCTAATCTGCGAAACTTGTAAATGATTGTGCGAGGGAAAAAAGAAATAAGAAAACTTGTGGCTAGGGTTGGTGTTTGAGTTGGAAAGAAAATTTTACCTGATATCCCGTAAGTCATCTTTTATATCATTAATATGACGAGCACGAGGCAGAACAAAAAGGGCGAGGATGAACTGCACTCAACAATTAAATCGGTTGTCACCAGCATCTGCAAATCTGAAGATTTCATTAATATTCTATGCGAGTCAATTACAAAAGTTATAAGTGAAAAGTTTGAACGTGAAATCGATTCGCTCAAGAAAGAGAATGAAAAATTTCAGGATACCATAGCAAATCAAAATATAATAATAAATGGAATGGAAAGGAAACAAGAGAAATTTGAACAATCCTTACGCAGCAAGAATCTTCGAATATATGGAGGAAAGAAAAAGAAATGAAATTGTATTAAAATATCATAGAAATCATAAATGAAAGATTGAATTTGAAGGTGAGTGAATCGGATGTTGAGAGCTGCTACAGAGCGAGAAAATCGGTGGCTGATTCAAATAGGCCAATTATGGTTAAATTTTATAATAGATATCACAAACACATTGTTTACAATAATAAGAAGCTTCTGAAGAAAACTGGAATCATCATACGTGAGGACCTGACATATGAACAAATCAAATTATTGAAACCCTGCAATTTCAAGAGGGAGAAACTGGAAAAGTATGGACAAACCAGGGAAATTATTCATCAAGCTCGATACTGATAAAAATTACCATCAAATCAACGCAATGGAAGACCTAGCTAAGATCTGATCAGTTTTCTATTTTTTATATACAAATACACTAGCCGTTGTTTCAATTTTTCTCGGTGAATATGTATCTAATTTCTTTTGTATTCATTATATTTTTCGCGATTATCTTCATTATGGAGAAAATCATTCCATTCACGTGTATTGAAAATAAAAGTTTTTTTTTGCACATAATTAATGATAACTTTATAACCAGCAGTAATGCGTCAGTTGAGTCTCACCCAAATAGGTTTATACTTGGTATTTCACCTGCCATTATCGCTGTTTTTTATTTAGAACAGTTTTTTCTCATTATTTTTATTTTATTGTGTTTTTATTTTATTATCATTATTGGTAGCTTGATATTTTTAGGGAATTATCTTGTTAACATGACACCTGCATTTCTACGGGTGGGTAGTTGAATGTTAGATCATTGTTGCCATCACTGCAAGAAATCAAATTATTAGCTTCGGTACACGATTTCGACGTTTTCTCATATGTGAATCATGGCTCACAAATAATATAAGGATGATATGATTTATATTGAAGGATATAAACTATAAGACTTGATGGTGGCACCAGAGGTGGCGGCGTATGTATTTTATTAGGATTTTTCTGTAGCGAAAGAATCAATATACAAGGCATCTGTTGTGAACAGTTATGGATCAAGGTAATAATACAAAAACTAAAATAGCTCTTGGAGTAATATATAAACCCCCAGCCTAGGGATGACGTTTCTTTTATTGACGAGTTTGAAGACACATTGAGTGTAATTTATCCCTCGGTGGATGGGAATTATTTGTGGAGGAGACTTAAATATCAACTTCGCACAGTATGATAATGCCACTGTTGAAAAAATATTATCATTTTGCAATGTTTCGGATTGAGCCAAGTTATAGAGAGCCACACAAGAATAACTGAAACCACATCCTACTTTAGATGTAGTGGTAACTGAAAATAGATTGGGTGATAGAAAAGGGTGGTCATTGATGTGATTGGGGTTACTGATCACATGTTGGTTCATTGTAAAATAAACATTATAACTGGCGAAAAAAAATTCAAATTTCATACCTATAGAAACTTCAAATATCTGAACAAAAAATAATTTCAGAAGAGACTTATATAACAAACCTTTTTAATATTTATGATCAAGAGGGAGTTGATGAGAAAATTTCATTCCTGTTAATTGTTTAACAACCTTTTAATAGACATGACCATTAACATCATCAAGGATAACTAAAGCCTGCCCCCTGGCTGACAGGGACTCTGAAAGAAATGATGGAAATAAGGGACAAAGCTTTAAACAGATATAAGAAATCAAAATCATTAGCTCATTTTCAGTTATACAAAGACATGGAAATTACACAAATCAGGGCAGTCAAGAGAAAAAAGAGCTTATTTCGCTTAATTCAGCAAGAATGATAAGAAAAATTTTGAAAATGTTAAAATCTAATAATTTTTACCCGATAAAATGTGTTATTCCAGACAATTTGAAGAACCAAATGAGCTCAACAATTTCTTCATTAATTCTATTCCTTTTTAGGAGCCGCCGGTAGAACCTTTTCCTTTTTTTTAGGAAAATAAGCTAGACCATGCTTCATGAAATAAAAAGATATTTTAAATTTCCCCATTTTAAATTTAAATGTTGGGGATTTTTTGCTAAACTAAATTTAAAAATTTTGGCCCAATTTTTCCCAAACAATTTTTCAACTTTTCCCCTTGGGCCATGTTGGAAAAGGGCGCTTGTGAAGGTGTTTCCTAAAAAAAAACCCATTGTTTAAAAAATCTACGGGAAGCTATTACAACCTTATCTAAGCTACTTGAAAGACCCTTGAGAAACAGCTGAAAGAACATATTAACCATTTTTCCCTACCCGAACCCAAATCTGTTTCGTAAAGGTTACAGCTCCAAACCCTGTTGCATATACTTGATGATATTTTTGATCCAGTAACTTGGGGGAAAAAACCCAATAGTTCTTTTAGACTTTAGTAGAGCCTTCGATACAATCAAATTACAATTTAATTTTTCAAATTGGGTTACATTGGGAAAATCTAACAGTGCAGTATCTTTTAAACAGATCATTTTCAAAAGACCGTCAACAAATTGTCTCTATTGACGGAAACCAGAATATTTAAATCTACCCGTGGAGGCCCCCAAAGGGTTTCCCTTTTTGGGGCCCCCTTTCTATTCGCCATTTATACTTCGAGCAATGAAATGCCTTCAGTTTTGTAATATCCACCTGTATGCAACATATCACATTGTATTATAGTTTTCCTCGACATGGTGGATATGCTTTTAGTAGAATAAATAGTGATTTGAACTCCCTTTGTGGAGAAAGCCTCTGATCATTGTCTGATATAAACAATAGTAAATCTAAAGTCATTTGTTTTTTGGGCCTAAGCATACAAGGAATATTTCGATTCCACACTAATAAAGAAGATAACTGATGAGCAACTGGGGGTAGTAATTGAAAAAAGAGCTTAGGGGTAATTTAGATAAGACTTGAGTTTAAAAGCATTAGCTCAAATTGTCAATCGTACATATTACACTCAAAGTTATTTATGCAACAAGTTTTTTTACCACCTAAATGTGAGTCAACAATGTACTTGGTCCCATCTGTTTTCAATTATTGATGTATTGTATGGTCCATATGTTTAACCTTCAGTTCAAAGCAGAAAATCAAAGGTTCAGAACTCGTGCCTACATTTATTTTTGGTATCCAAAAGAGAAGAATATTCTACAATTGAAAGCTATGGATTTAACTGGAAAATGGGGAAACACTGCTGCATCTTTATTCCACAAAATATCATGGAAAACCCCACCTACTGAAAAAAGATTTCTTTTTTTGAACTGACTGATAATCTTAATATAAGGCACAAAAGGCTGACTTACCTCCAATATTTGTTTGAGATTTTTTCGAGATGTTTCACGTTCCAGATATATGCATTGTATAACGGATTCCTTGATTCAATCAAACAGAAAATCTTTTTTCAGTTCAAAATGATTTCACTGAATTTCTTTTGCGGTAACTGATTCTGACATTCAAACCACCTATCTCATCTCATCCCTATGTTAAGATCACCCCTAATAACTATGGCGATTATATTGTTTATTTTTTTTAATTCACTTACCAATTGGAAATAAATGATTACCTTTATATTCCTAAGAGTAGCATTGAGCGATATGTTCGAGGTTGAGTGGAAGAGCAATTTCCATGGTGATTCGTCACTATTGAAATTGAACTCCGCCTTTAATATTCTTCCAAAGTTAAATATGCTATATATTTTTATTTTTATTCTAATGACTGTACCGTTGAAAAGGAAGAAAATAATAAAGACGATATTATTATTATTATTATTATTATTATTATTTGAAGTCCATAACAAGTTATTTCATACTACGCACTACGCCTATTAAGTTTTTGGTTTTTGAAGGAGATTCGGTGGTCTCAATTATGGTTTTTATAACTCCAATTATAACTTTGGAGTTAGTTAGTACTTGAAGGTAAAATATTTGGTCAGAAATGGGGGAATTCGGACTTCTTGAAGCCGTTTTACCCCACTGCTTGGTATAATTTTCCTATAATGTTAGTTGGGTGGATGTCCATACTATGTAAGACAAAAGATCATTTCAAATGGCAGAAGCAGAATTATCTAAGATGATAGATACCAATGAGAGTACCACAGAAAACGAAGGGCAGCAGAGCCCATCAACTATACTAATACTATTATTATTATTGGGTGTGTCTTGTGTGATGGGAGGAATTATGTTCTCAGCCTCGGTGGTATCAGGCCTACTTTCATTGAAATTAGGACATAAAATCTCTGGATTACTTGCAAGAATTTGTTGATACTTTTTCTTACACGCTCTTTTAATATTACCACTATGTTTGTTAACTTTTTTCCACTGAGAATTCATACTTGAATTTGTCACCCATCAAAATAAAATATTTTAATGCAAAAGTGAGGTTACATTCACTTCAGTCTTATAACGCAGATTTTGGAACGAATTTATTCTGTCATAACCATTTTATCCTTTAAGGCATTTATAAAGGAGAAAGGCTTATAGTATTTGAAGTTCACATATAAAAGTGTTTTATAATGTTATAAAATATGTATTATACAACATTATACAGTTTTAATAAGACAAGCTTAAGTAACTATTTTATAATGTTGTAGCTACTTGTATAAATAAAATAAGACGAGTAAAACAAATTCAAAATAAGCTAAAATGTATGATTAATATAATCGCCAGGTTCGTACGGCTCCAGATTTATGAGTGTGTCTATTAATGATTTCTTGATTTCATTAAAATTTTCTACGTTTTTCATTATTTCTGGTAGGTGGTTATAGAAGCCAATAGTGGAGTCGAGTGCACTTTGTTTTGTTTTGGAAAGGTGATGAGCAGGTACATTATAGTTGTTTATTTGTCTTGTAGTATATACTCCTGATGGCTTATGTTTTTCAAAGTAGCTTCTATTCTCAAAGACAAATTTAATACATTCATAAATATACAATGCGGCTATAGTCAACAATCCCAATTTTTTTGAATGATTCCTACAAGATTCGAAGTATCCCAGTTTCTTCATGGTGCGGATCGCTCGCTTATAAAGTATAATATCATTTTAAAAGAAATGATCGTATAATGCGTTATAGCATATATTGTAAAAATCACTATAAAATCATTTAATACAACAATTTTCTTTGAAAAATAAAATTATCGCAACAAAAGGCTTAATAAGAACAAACAGTCCCTAAAACAACGCTATTCTACTGTTATACAATAACTCAGTCCTTTTAGAATTCCATTTTGCTAGTTGGGTGTCTTTTATTTACTTTAATACGGATTTTCATCAAGATTGGTCGCATCAATTCAAAAATCATTTTCTGTTTCCAAATTTGGGAAAATATTTGCCATCAATGTAGAGGTTAGGTCTACGGTTGATGGTTATTTTGAGGAGCTCGATGATTCTGACTATAAACAGGGTTTCAAAGTTATTGAATTTCGCTAGGAAAAGTGTATCTAGCTAAAAGGAGACTATATAGAGAAATTTTATTTTTTTCGCAATTTTCACAAGGACATGTGCTTGTACGAGTTCTCTTGTAGGTATATTTGCGCTCATCAACAGTTACGCGTTACGCTCCTTAGTGAAAAACCTAGTAATATATTGGTTTGAGAGAAAAAATCACGTGGTTCCCACGATTTTCCTTCACTTCTTCACTTAGTCGCCACGAAACCATTCAATTCCAAAATCTCACGAACCCCATGTCAGACCCATTTGATCTCTATCGAAATTATAATTTCTATCAACTACAACCTAATAGCAGCTAATTATATTAAACGTTGCGTTGCCCAAATTCTCAAGAACATCCTGGCATTTCCTGAAACTGTTTGGTAATAACAACTTCAGAAATTAAAATAAATTATGCACCCCACCCGAAACCCAGTTACACCTGATTAGCGCGACTCCGACATAATTACACATCAAACATGGTGAATTTGAATCATAATCTACGTTAGTATGCGTGGAGCTCATTATTTATACGCATATGAATGAGTGGAGAATAGTTTGAAATCTAAAAAATGCCCCGCCTTGAATCGTTTCATCTTCCCCCACCCACGTACCACCAGCCGTTTCGAAACAAACGACTGGCTGACGTGAAAGGAAGAGTTAAATAAGGTTAAGTCATATCTACGTAGTCATTTGTTTCAAGAACAGTATGTGGTGCCACATGCTCATTCGTAATACTTTATAATTTATCAAAACGAGTGTAGGAGTAAAGCCGTTGGTCAAGTACCGAGAGAAAAAATGCACAGGTGCTTGAGTTCATGCTCTTTGTGCTGTTGGATATTCATTGTATTTTTTAAGTTCATATTTCCCCTGAAGAGAGCTACAACAACTTAATACAGGAAATGAAACGATTGAAAGAAAAAATATAATTTATTATCAAAGTATAAAGTTGATATTCTCGAGATAACAATACCTAAAACAATTCAACAATTATCCTGAAAATTATGAACATTGTTCAAACTACAATAAGATGATTTCAATAATCTTGCAGATGAAGAAAAAATTAAATGCAGGCTATTTCAACAAGACCATGACTTAAATGGGCTTCAAACTGATGACAGCCCAATCCTAACAATAATCCATTTCGAACCACAATCTATACAGGGCTTTTCACAATGAGCGTTAATTAGACGTTTCTGGCAAATCAGACAACGGATAAACCTGAAAATTTCACAGTATGCATAAATTAATATGATCTACACGCCTAAAATATTTTAGACGATGCCGCTTCTACTATAAAGTAGCGGCTACTTTGATTTTTCAAATGGAACATGCTGTATGTAATATCATATTATGATTTCTTATCACTTTGTCAACAACTTCATGTACTATTTCCAATACCTATCTGTTACGTTTAGAAGATATAAATTAATTTCGATTTTTTTTTCCAAACATGTTATTTTATAAACGCTGATAATCTTGAACTCTCTGGTACTAAGATGATCAAATTCGAAATGGAGTGGGTGATACCATGAGGATCTTCACTTCGAGTAATATTTTTATTTGCCTCATACAGGGTCTTTAAAAAATGAAGACACTTTGTTCACA
>JAFIRS010007243.1:0-27056 GCA_018342105.1 Gonioctena quinquepunctata | reverse complement strand
AGGTGGAAGTTGAAACATTTAAAAAAAAAGGTGTGGTAGAAAAAATTGATAAAAGATAACACAAAGTGATGGTTCCCAAAGGAGGAAAGAAAAAAAAGAGTCGAAAAATTTAAAAAGGGGAAAAAAGGGAAGAAACTGCGAATTTCATGATCATTATGAATCATTTGTCTGAATTTTTGGGATAATTTTGCCTCTAAGTGTGACGAAATTTGTGGTATCAGCTTGACGGGCACCGATCTACTAAACAGAAGTGAAACAGTGTCTCAGTCAGATTTTGGGGGAGCAAAGTGATAGGACGAAAATCGGGAAGATTATTCAATAAGCCCCGGATTTATCTCCAATGGATTTTTTCTATGGGTTATCTGAAAAAAAAAAGTGTATAAGCACAGACCTTTTGGGAAACAAAGAACATTAAGAAAACCCCCTTTTTCGGGATTTGGGCAACAAAAACCCCCTATTTATTGAAAAGCCACAAAGTCTGTGAATGAAAGGACTATAGAAGGGGGAAGGACGGCCCCCCTGAATGAAAAATTTTGGGGTTTTTTATTGAGATTGAGATAAATCAATGAAACAATCAATGTTACGTTTTTTGTTGTGAATTTGGTTATAGTTTTTTTGGGTTTTAAATTTTTTTCACGCATCTAATGGAAAAAAATAAAAAAGGGAAAGATTTATGGAATTAATTCAAAAAACGTTGCGAAAAATTATTATTTGTTCGAAAATTACATCTAACAGTTTAACATCCAACAGTCACACTGTTGGGTGTAAGCTACATCAAAATATTTCGAACTCATCTGCAGCTAACGGGATACAAATCTGTTGAAAAAAGAAATGCGAGTGTAATAAGAATGAAGACAAATTCGTTTATTCGATTACTGACATATCAACGTCCATATATTGAAAATCCGAATTAGTTTCACAATGAAATGGAAAAACTATATGAACTTTTCAACAACAAAGACGAATTTCTGTGGGTATTTTCTGGACAAGATATGACATTGAAGTCTCGTATTCATCAAAATTATGAAATTTAAATCATGTATCGTTCGAATCGGTGTAGCGAAAGATTCGAAAATTTTTTTTTTTTTTTTAAGTCGAAGTGACAGTAGAGAGGCCAAATTTGTAGCAAAGGTATAAAATTGGAAACTGATCAACTTTTTTCTCTGGCATTTTTCGAAATTTCCAAAAAAAACTGATTTCTTTAGGATTTTCAAAGAAAATGTCAAATTTGATAGGTTTAGAGTAGCACATGACAAAGGAAAGAGGCTGTTTTTTACTCATTTTTCAAGCACAAGCTAACTGCGGAGTCAAATTTTCATTATATCTATTACTAAAAAAAACTTCCATATGTTGCGAACCTCATGTGTGACACTGTATATATATATATATATATATATATATATATATATATATATATATATTTCCACGTTTTAAAGACGTTCATTGATATCATTTATAAATAATCTCATATATTTTGGATATCATAGTTCATTCACGGTCTTCACATTATTATTTATCTACTTCATTCAAATATCTTGTATTCGATTTATTATAACAAAACAAATAACATCTTCACCTTGATCAGTCTGGCAATTATCGTATATTATTATAGTTGAAGCCGACCGTATCTTGGGGAATACCGCTATAAACATCAAACCAGAATTTTGCAAAAAAAGTAAGTAGAGGTTACTGGTCAATGCCCACAGTAGTCATCAATCATGCGAAGTTTGTGGTTCATATTGTGGAGTTGCCTCTTTTCAATAGCAAAAACACGTGAGTAAAAATAAACTTTTGGGCCGGTTTTGATACCTATCATATTCCACTTCTACTGTCCCTTCCATACAGGATGAATCCGCTAAGTTTCCTTCAAGTAATGCCTGATAGTAATCAATTGAACAATTGAATTTCATGAATATCCACCTATTACGTAATGCAAATGGAAGAATTGGGGGAATATTCATCAAGCAAAACAACATCGTTGTATTTCTCACACATTTGAATGGAAAATTAATGGAAATGATTCTTTGGCATAACTGATGAATATCAAATCATCAATGATACCTATTTGGAGGAATCGAAGTGGTTGAAATATTTTCCAATAGTGGCAAATTTTCTAATAAATAATGATAATAATAATAACAATAACAAACGTGTTTATTGAACAAACTCAAAACGGAATAAGACTAAAAAAATCATGACCAACATATTACTTAATTCATTTTTTATAAATTGTAGAACTATCTCCATTTGCATGAACTGTGATCCTCCTCTGTAAACACGCACAAGCTTCAAAAGCTTTATGTTTCTTGTTTATTTTCAAGACTTATTGTACTATTATATATTGTTTATTTACATTCTAGAATAAACCTTCTTACTATTATTATTATTAGTATTAAACTGTGTACGAGTTGAATATAATTATTCATTTGGTATCATGTAATTCTATTAATATACAGATTTATACACATATAGACATATATAAGAATATATACATATGTTCGTATTCAGCAATAAAACAGTATAATATAGGTGATAATATATACAGGGTGAGTCAGAATAAGACCAACAAACTCCGACTACAGATTCCTCACCTCATTTCGAGGTATGTCCTAAAATGCATCCCCTCTGAGATACAGGGTGTCGAAAGTACGAAAAAAATTTGGTTTTAATTTGTTTTCTCCAAAGTTCCTGAAGGAAAAAATTCTAAACTTGGTACACTAATCAAGGTTTATCAACGTGCTAAATTGAAGTTTTTTCATTTTCGTAAACCAGTTGTGTAGTTACGATGGTATGTGTCATATGTTCCTTCATATTTTGTTGGGACAAGTGAATGGACAAATGAGCGTTTGACATCAGTTCGGCTCATCGACCTCAACCTAAAAGTCAAAATATTCCATGTTCCTAAAAGTGGAGGTTTCTGAGATAATTGAGAAAAACTGAAGATATGTCCTTACACACAAAAAAAAATCATGGATCAAGCATGACTGCATTGACTCAAGTAAATAATTTGTTTGTATATAATTAAAGAAATGATTTTTTTGTTTCAAAAAAATCATTTATTCAAAATATATCTTGACATAATACGAAGATATGCATAAATGGAGACGTTATTCATGTTGAATTGATAATGAAATTTACTCAATTTGGGAAAATAATTCATTTACTTCAATATAAGCATTGCTTTGAATTGGGAATCAATTTATTTTATTGAAAAAAATAATTTTCTTGATTTAAAACTATGAATTACTCACAATGAGAAGCACATTCATTCTTAGCAAAAAAAATACTTTGTGTTAAATATTGAATTGATAAAGTAATATAGTTGATCTAAATCTATGATGGTTGGAATAATATTCCTGATCAGAGTCTATCAATTACTCATAATGAAACATCCGTTCATTCTGTTCATCAAAACCATATGTTTGAGTGAAAATATTGATTAATTGGATCGGAAAAAATAATATTCTTGATATGAATAAATTAATTATGCATTTCCATTATACTTATTGTGGAAAAATGGATATAAGTATGAATATTTTCTCTCGACATTAACATATATTTTGTTATTATGCAAGCAGTGAATACAAATTATTTGAACTTAAACTTTATGAAGTTGCCAGAAATATTTAATTATTGGTGGAAAATAGATATATGATAGTTTTTGAAAGAAAATATCCATGACAAGTATCTGTAAAGAAATAATAGAGATTTAATGGTTAAAATCAAGGAATTGTCTAAAGACAATGTTGATGTATAAAGAGGGACATAATGCGTAATAATTCGAATTGTAGTTTATCAAAATGATTGAAACAAGAATATTTATGAAAAAGTTTTATTGAACATATTATAAAAAAACAAAATTTTTACCACAAATATTGCACTTCATTTCATATCAAATGCTCAAAAAACCGCAAATTTAATTAATGAAATCCAGTCTCACTGTCTAGCTATACTCGAAATATCTGATAAATAAGGTGGTACATCATCATATTTTGTATCAATATTAAAAACCCATTTTTGAATCAGTAACCATAAGTATTCACACTGTGCTGGATATCTGATATCCATAACATGGAATATTTCAAAGAGTGTATCAAAGCAGGGTGTTATTGATTTAAAATGGTAACGAATATTATCAATAATAATATAAAAATTATTCGGACAGCTGTAGGGTCCTTCCATCAAAATGAATGGTTGCAGAGTTGTTTTCTTTGCAGCTGCCTGGTCACTCAAATTTCTAATCTGGTGGAATCAATTGCGGCAAAAATAAAATCTGTTTTATCAGTTTAACATCTGAAAAAATATATAATATTATTAACAAATTCGATACTTCCCACGAGGGCATAAATTATAAGAAACCATTACATCTAGAAAGATGAAATGTTCACAAATTAGTTTTCAATTAATGCTATAGAATGTTTCTTTTTGAAAAAAATATCCCGATGCAATATTTTTTTTTGGAATGAACACACGTTTTAAGCAAAAAAATCATAAATATGTCAATTCTTGTATATTATTTGGTAATTCATTTCAATATGTGTAATATGAAATTATTCAAAATATTTAATCAATTCCCATATTATATTAGGCATGGTAGCATTAATATAAATATATCAAGTTACTTTAACAAATAGAGATCAACTGAAAAAATATTTCTTTGGTTCAAAGAAAAGCATATTCATAGTTTTAAACCAAGAATATGAAAATTTTGAAATAGTTTGTAACCGTCTTTGACCTTATACAGTATTTCCTACATCGATAGGAATTATTTTTAAAATCATACGAGTTGATAACTAACTAAAAAAAAAGATTAATACTTTTCTTCATATTATATAGGTATAGTGACTTCAAACAAGGCAATAGGTAATCATCGACACAGTGTTTAACTGAAAAACCGCCATTTTCCAGTAATGCTTTGTGATACTTACCAAGGAAATTTGTTATTGTTCCATCATCTGCCTTCCACAAGATGAGCAATTCTTGGATATCCATGTCAACGTTTTATTTTCTGAAAACACAACACAATCAATTTATAGTACACAGTTTATTGCAGAACTCTTGTCTATCATTTATTTTTGAAGCGTGGCGTGGCGTGGGTAAATTGTCGAATGTTGCAGGTCGGTCGCAGGTCACATGATGATATAAGGACGTTGCCAATTGTATTATTATTTATCGCGAGGCTATTGGGTTAATTTCGAAATGTCTGCGTGTCAGTCATCTGCTTCATACAATCATATGTTGTGTGGCTTGTGGCTCATGAATAGGGAACACGCGGTATTTTATTTTTTATTTGCATCAGTTCGGTCTTCAAAAATTAGATTTTGTGAAAATAATTTCTCAAATCCCAGAATTTTGTCGAAATTCTCAAATTTAAAGGTGCTATTCAATTAAAACTAGAGTTGAATAACTTCCCCCAAACACTAGCGCCAATTGTGGTTGTTTCAGAAATATTGAACAATTGAAAATACTCTGATAATAAAAAAATCAGTACAACATATAAAGGAAGTTAGATGAAATTATAATTGACAGTTCGAAGCAGTTAGCGCTAAAAAATTTAACTGTGTGGACTAACGATGAATACGTCTATCAGAGGCGCTAGGAGTACGTTTTTGAATTCTAAATTGATGTTTTCAATTTAGAATTTTGAAGAACATTAAACATTTTTTCTATTTCTAAGTATGTTGCTGAACTTTGTAGGTAATCTTTATGTTCAAATCAAAATATTTTAGAAAAGGGGCACATGAGTGTTCCCTATTCCCAGCCGGACGGCATATCAAAACCGCTTGGGTACTATTAAGAATATCAGGCGTTTTATGTTACTGCAGTTTGATTGAATCCTTTGTTGAGACGTTCGTCTTGAAGTTTGGAAATAATCATTTCGAGTATAATTTCAATTTAAAAACGATTTTTTTCTTTCTTAAATGTAGAAATGTATTACAGACCTAGCCGCCTCTTATCCATTTCATAAGCAGTTTTTGCCACAAAAGGTGGCGTCACCTTGCAAAAACCGATTTTTCAACTTGATCTTTTCGCCTTTTCTTTTCCTGTACCCTTCAAATAGAAAAAATTAATGTTGCATCATCGCCTAGCTACCAATCTCAAGAAATCGGCATTTTTGAAATGAGATAATGGTAATGGATATGGTGATTTATTACAATGAAGTTTCATTTCCAAGAAATATTTTTTAAAGGGAAAACAAATTCGAGGATAATATACCTAATTCAATATCCAATAATATTTATAACTGAAAAAAATTTTTTCAGGAAGTTTCTGTAAATGTGAATTCGAAAGTTATCTAAACGTTCCTTGCTTATAATTCATTTCATTTTTGAAATGTATGAAAAGGAAGTGAACTATTTTGTATTTGAACATTATTTTTTGTTAATGAAGGCTAGAATATTATATTTTGAAGGATTCTCTTCTCAGTTATACTCACTTATGTCCATTAAAATAAAGCAATCTCTGTTTCCAAAAACTGAGTTGCATGTAGTCATTGGTTTCAGGTAGCCTCAACTTTTGGGGCATTATAAATAAAATACTATGAATAATAAACAATTATCGTTAGTTGCCAATCTCAATAGTCAAGGTTATCAAGTTTATGGCTTTATTTCAACCTATACCCCTAAAAATGCTTATAAATAGTCTTGGATTGAGAAAATATAGTATTGGAGAGATATTAGGTTTTTCAGTTCGAAAAACTAACCAAATTTCAATTTTAATATTTTTTTTTTTTTTTTTAAATTAATTTATTTTTGACTCCTTGTATCAACGGAGAAAAGTATTCTATCAATATTTATGCTTATCAGTTCGAAAAGAAAATATCAAACAGAAGAAACAATTTTTTTATTAAAGCAATGCTTATTATTTATATTGTTGTATCCTGGAAAAAAGTATTGAATCAAAATATAACATTTTTCTATTTCGAAGAAATCGTATTATAAACTTGAAAAAAATAGAATTTTTAATTTAAAAAAATGCATATTCAAGTTGGGAGATCAAAGAAATGAAGTATTCAATGAAAATATTAGTTTCATTTCGAAAAAATTGTAAATATCAACTTGAAGAAATCATGTTTTTTCATCTGAAGCAATGCATATCCATATCCTTGTATCAAGGAAGTGAAAGTATTGAATCAAAATATTAGGTTTTTTCAATAAAAAAAAATCATTAATATCAAGTTGAAGAATTTATATTTGTATTTTTATAATGACATGCTTGGTTCAAGCATATATTTCAATGAAATGATTCTCTTGCATTGAAAATAACAAATGTTTTGAGTCAAAAAAATATGCTCAATTCAAAGGAAAGATTTACTTGAATATTCAAAGAAATTAGTTTTCTCAATTTGAGTTTTTTTTTTGTGTGAGTAGCATTGTGCGATAATCGCATAATGCTTATTCCTCACAACATATCGGAATATGTGTCAACCTCCTGAAGTTTTTTTAATGTTGGGAGAATCGGAAACATAGTACGGGTGAGTCAGATGAGACCGATAACTCCATTTTTTCATTCATCATATTATTTGAATCGATGTAGCGGATTCACTGATATGTTACCATACTTTCTTGTATATTATTGTTTTGACAGATCAATTGACAAACAAACTCAACCTCAAATCCATAATACTCCACTTAGATAAGAGTTTAGACATGAAATAATTTTTGCGAAAAACTGAAGATAAGTGCTCTTAATTTGTTGAAGTTTCTGTTGGAGTATCATTATCAAAGCCATTTCTGATTAAATCAATTAGGAAAATATTATCCAATCAACATGTTTTTGACGAAGAAAAATAATAATTATTATATATAACTCTTTATTAGCAAACAATGCTCTTCATGATAGATACAGTCACTTCATAATAGATAAGATACGACAATAATTTCAAAAAGAGACAAGTCATATCGTATAAACAAGATTAAGTAGGTACATTTACAAATACAGGGTGTTCCAAATTAAGTCGGCACCATTGCCAACTCCGTTATTATTGATGCTACGATTTCGGTTGAATGGGCAAACTGGTAGCATTTTTAGAGGCCTTCTCCATGCCGGAAACAAAAAAAAATTGACAGTCGCGTTGTCATAATATTTCATAAAATGATATTTTTTTCAATGGAACACCCTATATTTTTCCATCCATTTCGATTCGTAATGACATTCTCAACAACAAAGCTCATATCACTTTTCTTCCTAAAGTGGAAAATGAGCGACTTATGTGGAAATATTTATTTCTTTCACTAGTACAAAAAATTTCTTTGTTTTGGCGAATAAAACCTCATGATTGTCCAAACACCCATTTTTTGTACTTATACGAATGACAATATTTTGTTACTAATAGCAAAATGAGACAGTAAAAAGAAAAAATTGCGCTGGGATGTGAACTCGTGAAACCCGTGATCATCATGTCGCACCACTCAATTGACACCACTAAGCTATTTGGTATTAATGTACAAAACGATAATTTCCATCTTAAAGCCATTCTGCCAGCCGCATTCATTTCGTGAATCAAAATATGTCTGCTGTAATGATAACTTTGAAGCCGTTTTTGTACAGAACAGAAAATACTGGAGGGTCATATGAATGTGGTTGGAAAAAATGTGTTTGATTCGATAAAACATAATTATTATGAGCAATCAAGTTGCCTTGAAACTTTGTTGAAATTCTATTTGTCAAATATTCTCAAGTATGTCATGACAATGTCATAAATTATTGTAACTGTCAACTACTGTTCGAATATTTTTCGAAATGCCGTTTTCCCATCAAGAAAAATGTGATATGTTAGAATCCTACTTGGTTTGCCAGAAAAATAGCGTAAGAGCACTCCAACACTACAGCAATTCGTTCCCCGATCGTGAATTACCTAATCGGCGTTTTTTTGCTGTGCTTCATCGTCGATTCAGGAACAATGAAAAAGTTTTTGAGAAGAGGAGAACTAAAAAACGTTTTGTAATATCTGAAGATACAGAAATTGACGTTTTATCCTACTTTGAGGTATATCCAAATAATTCCATCAGAGATTTATCTAGAGAAATAGCTGTTCCACTGTCCTTTTACATTCAACGAATTCTGAAGAAACATAAGATTTCTCCTTATAAGTTAAGACCAGTGCAAACACTAGAACCTGGTGATCCTGGGGGACGATTGGGGTTTTGTCGGTGGTTTATGAATAAATGCAGACGAAATCCAAACTTCAATAGAAATATTATATGGAGCGATGAGGCTGATTTTTCAAATCGTGGGATGTATAATAGAAAGAATTTCCATTATTGGAGTAGACATAATCCATTTCTAGTCCATCCCCACAATCCGCAAAGACGATTTAGTATTTATGTTTGGTGTGGTCTATTTAGAGGCAGAATTATCGGTCCATTTTTTTACCATGGTTCTTTGAACGGACCCCGTTACATTAATTTATTAACAAGAATGTTGGAAGAGTTTTTTGATGATCTTGATCTGAAGGCTCGTCAGATGATCTATTTTCAGCAGGATGGAGCACCACCACATACACACCACCACGTAAAACGACTGCTGCGAGGCTATTTTGGAAACAGATGGATTGCTACAAATGGTCCTGTTAAGTGGCCCCCTCGTTCACCAGATATGACACCTCTAGATTTTTATTTTTGGGGATTTCTGAAAAATGAGGTGTACAAAATAAAACATAATAATGTAGATGAAATGAAAAATTATATTGAAACTATAATTAATAGAATTGATGGCCGAACTGTGTTGAATGCCACACGTAGTGTCAATAGAAGGGCCCAAATATGTGTTCAACAAGAAGGCGGTGTTTTTGAACATTTACTCGATATTTTATAGCGCTTTATCAAACCCGTTTGTTATAAATGTTTCCTATTAATACAACTGTCTTATTTTCATCTTTACGAAAAAAAGTCAAATGAGCTTTATTGTTGAGAATGTTATCACGAATCGAAATGCATTGAAAAAAATATCATTTTATGAAATATTATGACAACGCGACTGTCAATTTTTTTTTGTGTTCGGCATCGAGAAGGCCACTAAAAATGCTACCAGTTTGCCCATTCAACCGGAATCGTAGCATCAATAATAACGGAGTTGGCAATGGTGGCGACTTAATTTGGAACACCCTGTATATATTCCATACACTTTCTTTTGAATAAATTCAATGAATCACAGTTTTTGAGATGGATAGGTAAATTATTGAATAAAATCAATCCAGAACAGAGATTCACAACCTATATACTCTCTGTTGATATAAAAATTTCCCATACTATTTCTAGTGGAGTGTGTATGAATACTACTTGCGTAGGTCAACTGTTCACTCAGATATTTTGGCAATATATTGTGTTTAATTTTATATATAAACAATAGCATATTCAATGTCATCCTTTGTTTAGCAGACATAAGAGACAGTGTTCCCAACATGTATTTCACAGGTGTACGTTTATAACAATTCAGTATTGCTCTCATGGATCTGTTTTGAAGCTTCTGTAATCCATTCAGATTTTCATTGCTTACAAAATAGAGAAGTGTACTGCGATAGTCGAAGTGGGGTGCTATAATTGATTTATATATTGTTAATTTAGCATATTGACTTATTTTATTATTCAATCTATATAAAAGATGAATTTTTGTGGCTATTTTCTTCTGAATATAACTACAGTGAGCATTAAGATTCAAGTTTTGATCCAGTACCACTCCCAAATATTCAAAAGTTGTAACCCTCTCAATGCTGACATTATTAATGTGAATATCCAATGACAGCTGTTCATCTTGCAGTTGCCTAATGCGATGTTTGCTATCTATCAACATAAATTTTGTTTTACTAACATTCAACTTGAGGCTGTTGTCACATAATCATTCATTATATTTGATAGGTCCTCATTCAAACATTCTGTGATTTCATTAGGTGTCCCAGTACAATACAACATATTGTCATTGGCAAACAGTTTGATCTTACACTTTTTAACATGCATCACAATGTCATTAATGTACAGCAGGAATAGTAATGGACCCAATACTGACCCTTGTGGAACTCCTGAATTTATATTTGAAGTACTGAGGGCCACTTGATTGTATTTAACTAACTGCTTTCGATATGCGAAATAATTTTTAAACCATTTTTTTTAATACATTTTGATCAATCCCATACTTATTCAATTTCATCAAAAGTAAGTAAGTGTTGACCGTCTCAAATGCTCTTTTGAAATCTAGGAAGACTACATTTATAATATGTTTTTGAGATAGGTCAATTTTCCATGAAGAGATTAGAAATTGTAGTGCACATGAATGGGATTTCCTGAACTCAGACTATTCTTTAATCAAAATATTATGTTCCGCTATAAATTTCATTAGCTGATCTTTCACTGATATTTCCAATATTTTCTCATAAATCGGTAGGGTCTTTATGGGTCTGAATTCAGATGCCAAAGAGGTGTTTGTGATTTTTTCAATAGGAACAATGGTAGCAATTTTCCAATCATCCGGAAATGTTCCAGTGCTCAACGATAAATTAATCAAGTCCAAAAACCGATTACCGATTATTTCAAATGTTAATTTGATTATATTCAGATTAATTCCGTTAACATCTGTATTATTTTTCTCAAGCGAAAGAATGATCTTTTTTAAATAACACATATTTGATGTTTCAAATTCCCCGAGTATTACATTTGTTGGAGTAATATAACTGAGAACATGCTTATACTCGTTCATAGGTCTTCCAAACTCTCAATGAAAAAAGAATTAAAATATCCTGCTACTTCTGATTCAATTTTTATGAGAATACTTTCAAATTTAATGCCATTGAAATCTTGTTTTCTGTTTCCCTTGAGTAAACTTTTCAGTGACTTCCACATAGCCCTAATGTTTCCTCTATTTTCATCGATCATTGATTCATAATACTTCCTAGTTTCAATTCGTATCTTTTTGGTAACTAAATTACGACTTATTTTATATTCATCCCAGTCACCTTCTAGTTTGGTTTCCTTTGCTTTTTTATGAAGATAGTCGCGTTTTTTTAGATCTGCCATGATTTCGTCTGTAAACCACATTTTCAATTTGAAATTATTGAAATTATGTCTTATTTTTAATGGTGCATATATATCTAAGCAACTAATAATATTGTTGATGAATAATTTTGATATTATATTAATGTCAGTAATATCATTATCCCATACTGTATTCATTAGGGATAGCTGGAATTGAATTTCATCAAAGTGTTTATAATATCTCCTACTTAAACTAGTTGAAGTTATTATATACTTAAATGATAGAAACGGTTTAGTGGGTACGAAAGCGTAGCAGAACCACATTTTTTTTATTTTACAATTCCGACTTGTAAGTCGGAATTCCAACTTGTATCTCGGAATTCCGACTTATAAGTGAATTTCGACTTGTATCTCGGAATTCGACTTAGAGTCGAATTCGACTTACAAGTCGGAATTCCGAATAGTCGGAATTCCGACTTACAAGTCGGAATTCCGAAATACAAGACGGAATTCCGAGATACAAGTCGGAATTCCGAAATACAAGTCGGAATTCCGAGATACAAGTTGGAATTCCGAGATACAAGTCGGAATTCCGACTTATGAGTCGGAATTCCGACATACAAGTCGGAATTCCGACTAACAAGTCGGAATTCCAAGATACAAGTCGGAATTCCGATATAGAGGTCATAACAATGAAAAAACATTGAACAAATGAGATTATTATAACATATATATATATATATATATATATATATATGTTCGGATAGGTTTCTGAAGTCATGATTATTATGAATATTGGAAGTTAGGGTTGAAACGCGTCTAGAAATTTGGTAATTTCGGGTCCCATTTTGGAGCCATTTTTAAGAAAAGGGAAAAAATATATTTAAATATAAGTTATTGATAAGAGCAAAAGAGGGAAGTGATTTCCAACAAAAGTCTCAATCTGCCCACTCCTAGGCTATAGTCACTGAGGTAGGGATGTGATTTTCCATGAGGTGTGGGGTTCAGGATTTTGTAACTCGTCACTGGGGTCTCAATCTGCCTACTCCCCAGGTTTCACCACTAGCTTTCTCTAAGGTCTCTGAGTCTTCCTATTCCTTCGAAGAAACTGAGGGTCAGAGGGTGGATGTGGAGTATTTAACCTAGGTGAATTCAGTAGAGCGGAACTTTGGGCACGGCTTAGTTTGATAGTAAGTCGAGGAAGTAGATGTTTCCAAGTATTGGGTAGTCTGCGTTCATCATCGCGTTTGTTGAGGCAGTTCGGGCGCATCTCGATCTCAAGGGCTTCACGAGTGGCAATGGTCCTGGTGTGGTCGATATCCATTCTGTGGCCTGTCTCTTCATAGTGCTTGGAGATTGCCGAAGAAGGGTCTAAGTGTCGGATAGCAAGTTGATGTTCGTTAACTCGACTGGTGACTCGCCTGTTAGTTTGTCCTATATAAGTCCTAGGGCATTCGGAATAAAATATTTCATATATTCCTTGAGACTCATTAGGTATGTTATCTTTAGGAGACCTGAGTAAATCAGAGATTCTATTATTTGCGGTGAAATATGTTTTAATGTCGCGTTTCCCTAACATTCTGCAAGTTTTGATAAAAAAAATCTAGACGCGGTTCAACCCGAACTTTCAATATTCATAAATTTATATATATATATATATATATATATATATATATATATATATATATATATATATATATATATATATATATATATATATATATATATATATATATATATATATATATGTTATAATAATCTCATTTGTTTAATGTTTTTTCATTGTTATGACCTCTATGTCGGAATTCCGACTTATAAGTCGGAATTCCGACTAACACGTTGGAATTCCGACTTGTATGTCGGAATTCCGACTTGTATCTCGGAATTCCGACTTATAAGTCGGAATTCCGACTTGTATCTCGGAATTCCGACTTGTAATCTCGGAATTCCGACTTGTAAGTCGGAATTCCGACTTGTATGTCGGCATTCCGACTTGTAAGTCAGAATTCCGACTTGTATCTCGGAATTCCGACCTATAAGTCGGAACTCCGACTTGTATCTCGGAATTCCGACTTATAAGTCGGAATTTCGACTTGTATTTCGGAATTCCGACTTGTATCTCGGAATTCCGACTTGTAAAATTAAAAAAAGTGTGGCACTTCTACGCCATCGTAAGTGGGTACACTACATAGAAACAAACAAGGCACTGAAGCAAATGTTCAAATGGACCACCATTTCGTTCAATACACAATTGGCATCTCCGTATTATCGACTGTCGCTTTGGAATATTCCTGGTATATCCTGTATCAACGTACATGCTGCTAAAATTCTTGCCGTTGAATCTTCCACAGATTCTACAAGTCGGAATTTCGACTTGTATGTCGGAATTCCGACTTGTATCTCGTAATTCCGACTTGTATCTCGGAATTCCGACTTGTATCTCGGAATTCCGACTTGTAAGTCAGAATTCCGACTTGTATCTCGGAATTTCGACTTATAAGTCGGAACTCCGACTTGTATCTCAGAATTCCGACTTATAAGTCGGAATTTCGACTTGTATTTCGGAATTCCGACGTGTATCTCGGAATTAAGACTTGTAAGTCGGAATTGTAAAATAAAAAAAAATGTGGCACTTCTACGCCTTCGTAAGTGGGTACACTACATAGAAACAAACAAGGCACTGAAGCAAATGTTTAAATGGACCACCATTTCGTTCAATACACAATTGGCATCTCCGTATTATCGACTGTCGCTTTGGAATATTCCTGGTATATCCTGTATTAACGTACATGCTGCTAAAATTCTTGCCGTTCTTCCACAGATTCTACAGGTGTGTCATGCACCAGGGATTTAAAGTATCTCCACAAGAAAAAAGTCAAGTGAAGTTAAATCCGAAGAACATGCAGGTCAATGTATGGGACCACGTCTACCTATCCACCCATCATGGAATGTTTGATCAAGAAATTGAAGAACGATTCGTTGGAAATGAGCCGGTGCTCCATCATATTGATACCATATTCTTCGACGAACCAATAGAGGTACGACTCCAAGCAGCCCAGGTAAAACATCAAACGGGAAGAAAGAAGATATGGTCCAACGATAGGATTTTCGATAATTCCTACCCAAATGTTCACTGAAGAGTTCTGTTGGTACCCTTTTCGGAACATTCCATGAGTATTTTGTTCATCCCATAAATGGCAGTTTTTCGCAAAAATTATTTCAGACCTTAACTCTTATCTAAGTGGAGTAATATGAATTTGAAGTTGGGTTTGTTTGTCCGTTGAATTGTCAAAACAATCATATGCAAGAAATTATGGTAACATATCAGTGAATCCACGACATCGATTCGATCAAATAATATGATGAATGAAAAAATGGAGTTATCGGTCTCATTCTAACTCACCCGTACTAGATTTCCGATTCTCCCAACATTCAGGAGGTTGACACATATTCCGATATGTTGTTAGAAATTAGCATTATGCGACATATCTTCAGTTTTTCTCAATTATCTCAGAAAACTCCAATTTCAGGCACATGGACTGTAATGACTTCTAGGTTGAGTATCGATGAGCCGAACTGATGTCAAACGCTCATTTGTTCATTCACTTGTCCCAAGAAAATGTGAAGGAACATATGACCACATACCATTGTAACCACGCCACTGGTTTACGAAAATAAAAAATTATAACTTCAAATTAGCACTTTGATAAACCTTGATTAGTGTACCAAGTTTCAAATTCCTTCTTTCAGGAATTTTGGGGAAAACAAATTAAATCTTAATATTTTTCGTACTTTCGACACCCTGTATCTCAGAGGGGATGCATTTTAGGACATAGTTTGATAGCAACTTTTCACCTCGAAATGAGGTGAGGAATCTGTAGTCGGAGTTCGTCGGTCTTTTTCTGACTCACCCTGTATATACAATTTTCTCAGTAGTCTTGTGGATATATACCATTATTGACAAATATATCAATTTTAATAATATGATGATCCATTTCATTTTATCTTTCTGGAATTTGTTCGAATGAGAGAATTGTACAGATCAGGACCTTTCAATACAAAATTATCCAAGCTTTCCTTCAGCTTGAGAAGCAGCATCAAAACCAAAACGTAATTTTTCTGGTTTGTTTTCGTTCACCACACCAAAATGGGGTAAATACCAATTTATTTTGGTTTGTTCTTCAACTTCCTCCTCTGGGATTAATGTTGCGTATCCCTTACTCTAATATTCGTCAATCTTCTTAGTATATCTCTGTGCAAATTATTTTTGTTTCTTCATTCTTTTCTATTAAGTTTGAAAACGTTGCATTGCAACCGTTCACTTTCAGGCAGAATATGTTTTCATTTTTCCATAACAAACCACTATCTCATTAATTTCGTATTTTTCTTGTAACAGCTCTCATGATTTATTCCGCTCTTTTGCCTTCTTTGGACATAATTTCTTTCTATGGAATTCTTACACCAAAACTTTCTGAAGAGAAATATGTTTTTACTTCCTCAAGTAATCCATCATATTCGAATCCATGTCGTATGTGGAGAACTACATCATTGTCAATTCTATTCCTATACAGTTGAATATTACCATGAACAGTCCATCCTAGTTTTGTTCTAGAGCTGGAGCATTTCAGGGGCATTCTATGATTTTCCTTCTAGTTATCAAGTCCTAATAATATTGTCCTATCAAAAGTATATGTTAGGATTTCCTGTAACTAGGAAAACTGACTTTTCTCAAATGACTCCATTTTAAGTTTTTTGTATTTATGCTTTGTATTGGTAAATCTATATCCTTCATTGTATAAACATTTCCCAGTTTATGAAAAATATTATCCTCACCTGCGATTTCAAAATCAATTTTCCTTGATTTGAGTCGAGTCGTTTCCTGTCCATCTAAGTGCCAAATTTGTTTCATCACCTTCAATTCCCAAGTCATCTGCTAAATCTTCATCTAAAAGAAACACAGTCGAAGCTTCATCGAAGAAAGTGAAAATATTAACCACCCTGTGTTGCGATTTTATGGTGATTGGGTTAATGCGTAGAATAACTTCTTTTGTGCATTCTTTTCAAGTGTGAGCCACAACCTGCGTTCCTTAATCCACTTTCACAATTTATTCGGTTGCAACTTCATTTTCTGTAATTTTCATCAGGTAGAATTTTATTGGAAACTTTCTCACACCCATTTGTACCACATTTTTGTTTTTAAGTACATTTTCCAATCAAATGAGAACCTTTCAAACATGAGAATTAAATTATTTTCTCTTTAATGAATTTCCACTTATCATCGACAGTTAACATCAAGAAATCATTAGAATTTTCAATTGTATGAGATTTAGTGCAAAACTTACATGTATCCATTCTTGACTGACTACTTTATGAATATGTTTAATTATATATATATATATATATATATATATATATATATATATAAATGAATATAGTTTAAAAAACATTCACAATATATATATAAATTCGAAAATCATCAGGAATAGCATTGAATAAAAATCGCATGTCTGTAGGTTCAATAAAGAATTAACTAACATGCGTCGAGCACTATCTACTATGAAATTGATATACAATGTCCCAAAAGATCAGGTGACATTGGATGCTCACGAAAAAATTATAGGAATTCCATCAAGGATACCATAAGGTTATCGTATGCAAATTTTTTGAAAAATTCCTCGAATATTAGCAGGGACTCCTGCAGACTAATCAACAGAAACTCCTTGATGAAAAAGAGTCCCCCTTATCGGAATTCCAATGCAACGAATATTTTATCAATATTGCGAATGATAATAATAATAATTTCTTTATTTTCACAAATTAAATTGCACATCAATAGTGTGAAAATACAAATAAAAAATAGAAAAACGTCAATAAAATCAAGCAATAGTCGAAAAGAGACAATCTTAAATCCCTGGATGTATATAGGAACATTACATACACGTGACAAACACTAATAAGAAATAATATAAAATAAAATATAAGAATATGACAATAACTAACTCTAGGTGTATATAAAGAAAACGTACTCGTTACAAAACAAGTAACGACATAAATTCCTCAACAGTGTAGCAGTTTTTTGACAATTAGAGCTGCTTAACTTTCGTCTTGAAAATATGTACATTTCCTGAAGCTTCAATGTCATCGGGAAGTTTGTTGTACAGTTTGCATCCCTGATATTCAAAGCTTTTTTGGTAGAGTGCAGTGCGATGTTGACTGGGTAGGAGGAATTGGGCATTTCGTGTCAAATGGGTATGTGGTGGTTTGTTGGCAGCCAATATGTTTTTGATGCGGTATACATATGTGCACGCCTTAAGTATATATAGTCCTGCAACTGTTAATATTTTCAAGTACTGAAATGCTCCCCTACAGGAATCACAACTTAGCAATGATCCTTATAGCATATTTCTGTATTATGAACACTCAACCCACGTAGGAACTTGTGTCGCAGTTCAGTATGCCATACCTGAGGTGAGAGTTGAAATTCGCATAGTAAAGCGTGAGTAGAATCTCTTGACTGCAGTGATTGGAGAGAAACCTGGGAGAGTAGCAGGAATTTCTGAGTATTTTGCACAAATTATCTACTTGTGGCTTCCATTATAGTTGTTGTTGTGGAATCCAATGATAATTCAGTATCCTAAAATAGACTCACTTCATGCTGTTGTCGTCGTATCATGAATTGTAGCATATTGGTTTTTGTTTTATTCATTTGTAAATTATTTTTCTCAGACCAAGTGATAACTTTACTGAAAGTGCTTCCAGCTGTATTTCTTAGGGAGTTTAGGTTATCCTCAATAACTAGTATATTCGTGTCATCAGCATAAGATACAGTGAGTGAAACAATATCCATTCAGATACACTAATGAATCATTAGCAAAAACTAAATATAATAGAAGCCCCAAAATGGATCCCTGAGGCACACCGTCGGCAATATGTTTTTCGGAGCTTGTATTCTCCCTAATTTTCACCATATAATGATCCCATCGCAGTAAAATGAGCATTTAACTGCTCTTTTAAATTCATTTCATATAGAAAAGGGAAATATTCTCAATTGAATATTACAGATTTTTCTTTCAGTTAGGGTCTTTTCAGAATATCTATCAGATGTAGTTCAATGTCCAGCGTGGCTTTAGCCGGGGAAGTAATTGTTTCCTGTTAGACGTTCACAAAAAATACCTTCATTTATCGTGGATTTTTCAATTCACAGAAAAATATTTCTAGTCATTATTTAATTGAGAATGTTTCCCTTTTCAACATGGATACCCCACAAGAGGTTATCTTGACGATGGAAAATAGTGACTAAAGTTTATCTTTCAGTCGCAGATGATTCCACATCTGATTTTGTGAACATCCTGTTCATATTTTCAACAAATCAATCATTTCATATAGTTTCTAAATGCTAGAGGGAATACTAATTGCTCTGTAGTTATTAGGATCATTTTCATCTCCTTTTTTATATAGAAGATACACTGGCTGATTTCAAATTATTTGGAAAAATGCCCTTTTCTGTTGACAGATTGATTAGGAAGGTAAGTACAGTGCATAATTCAGAGGAGCAACATTTAATCAACTTGTTTGATATTTGGTCCGTTCCGCATGAGTTCGTGTTTTTTGTTTTTTTTTATTAACTATACCAACTCTCTTTCAATGGTGGGAGACATAAAAAAGTGAAGGCATTGAGTGGGATGTTACTTTCAAGAAATCGAGTATCTTAAAAGAAATTTTCAGACAGAGGCTTCGTAAAGTGAGCATTGAACTTTCAAGCTAATATTTTCCCCGTATATTGTATACTGTTTTCTATTACAATTAGTTCATGTTTATTGGTATGTTTTTTTTTGTAAATCATTAATAATTTTCCATGTTGTTTTAGATTTGTTGTCAGAATTATTAATCAATTCATCATGATATTTTCTATTTGCTAGCATATTGAACAGTGAAACTCTATTCATTAGGTGTTCTAGGTCGGGGGACATCGCTATTTTTGGATTAAGCTGATCGCTTCCCTACCTCAGGCAAATCACGAACCTACTGAATATTCGAAGAATCTCAGTTCACCTGTCAATTCTTTTTCATCTTTCCCCATAACACCCAAGTAAGTTATGGGTACAATTGAGTCTTTGGAAGATTCAAGTTGTCTAGATTTTTATGAGATGAACAGCGCAGTGATTGAAGCTATAGCTGACATTATTGCTTTTCCATTAACAATATTAATTAATTAATGCTTTTCTCTAGGAGTTTATGCAGATGCTCCAAATATATCAGTTGTTTTGCCATTGTTGAAAAAAGGTGATCTTCAAATAGCAGAAAACTTTCGCCCCATTTCCATAATTCCCGTTATTGCGAAAATTATAGAAGCGCTAGTCAAAAAAGGTTAATATCATACCTGGAAACAAATTATTTGCTGTGTGACCTTTCGAAAGCTTTCGATTGTGCATCCCATGATATTCCAGTTGAGAAACTTTTCTGTTATGGCACTCGTGGACTTCCTTTGGAATTTTTCAAGTCCTATTCACATGGGAGATCGCAATGCGGCCGAAAGCACCAAATCAGTACTAATGAAAAACGTTCATGGTATTCCTCAAGGTTCTGGTTTGGGTCCATCCCTTTCCATTCTGTACATTAATTGTTTATATTTTCATTTTTTACCGAGAAAATACAGCCTTTTTGCTGATGACACCACTCTAATAGAGCGACTCAATAAATCGAAGGCATTGATTGACTCTTCCGAACTGGCCAATAATTGGTTCTGCTCTAATAAGATCGTGCTCAATTCGACAAAAAATCCGAGTCTCATTATATTTTCGAACCCAGCGGTAACAGGAGATGGAAGTGTCAAATAACTTGCGATATCCATTGATGACAACCTCAATTGGATGTATCAACTGCATGAACTGACATATGAAATTGTCTTTTGGAGAAATTCCACCCATTTAAACAGAATTGTTGTTTTACAAGAAAGGTTTATTCGAATAATATCAGGGGCGGGTTACAGAGATCACTGCCATTCTCTATTTATTGATCTCCAGATCATGCCTCTTTTCACCGCTTACATATACGCCACTCTGCTTGAAATAAAACAAAACAGATCAGATTTTGCTCTGCAATCGGACACGCACCAACATCTAACAAGGTCGGAAAACCTCTTGAGAACGCCAAGATACAGACTTCCTGTTTCACAGAAAAATTTATTGAATATAAGTCTATACAATAAATTGCCTCTCGAAATAAGAAATATGAACTTTTACGATTTCAAACGGATAGTGAAATCTTGTCTACTGAAGAACGGTTTTCACTCGGAGAATGACTTCTCAACCCATCAATGATGATAAACTCCCTATCTCCAGATTTTTAATGTGTTCGTCATATCAAATTTTTTATCTACCTCTGTACGTTTAAAAATACTTTGTTTTGAGTGTACCTTTCAATTTTTTTTTGTTCCTGTGTTGTTAATTTGTTGTAAGACCTAGTCATGCACTTTCACTTCTACCTGAGCGACCTGTATTATAACACGTAAACGTAGTCAATGAACTTATTTGTCTGTCTCTTTCTCTCTTCCTCTCTTGTCCATCCATCACTCGTACGTGTCATAAATGTGTTTTTATATTTCTCCTTGGGAAAGGTCGGCTTTGTTGCTGTGGTAAAATCCTGTGTATAGCTTGCAGCTTCTGCTACGTGATTCCGTGTACCCTATAAAACTAAAAACGACACTTATGTCTGCGTCACACCCATCATTTCAGTCGTAATTTAATCTCACTCATTCGACGGAAAGTGGAGTTCTACAGTACACGGAATCACACTGCTGACTTGCACCAAATCCAGATTTGGAATACTTGCAGAGAAGATTTTCCATCACTTTTCACCTACTGTTCTCCCCAAGCCAATTGCATGTTATATGGTAGCTTTTTTAGCATGTCATCGAGTAACTGTGGACATTTCGAATAATTTTTCATATTTATGATTTCTAAAGTTGTAACCAAAATAGCTATCGTTTCGGAAAAATGAGTTAAACTTTTGAAATCCCCATTCCGTACCATTGGAAGATTTTTTGCCTCTTGAACCAAATATTCCACAATGAGATCTGGTCTACCAAACTTTCTAGTCAGTATTTCAATTATTGGATGAATTGCTGAACATGACAATAACAAACCCCTACAGCACGCTCCGCACCACGCTCCAAATATTTCTTCAACCTGCATAGATTTTCTTCATCTGATTATCGCAGAATTTTCGTAGATGATAAGTATTGACAATGAAAACTTGGCCATTCCCCAACGTTTTCTGTGAATATAGTAAATCTTTATCCATACTTTGCCTTGCCAAAGATGTTGGATATCTCCTGTTGACTTCAATTTATTAAAGTCATTAGCGATAGTGTCCGTTTGTTTAGAAATTTCATGAATATTCAACCAACAACTGAGCTTTTTGTATACCTTTGCCAATTCCAACCTATTCGTCGCCATTCTCTGGTTCAACTCTTTTGGCTAATAATTTCTCTTCTTTGGCCGAGAGTTGAGTCATTTCTTCATCAGCCTTGATATGAGCTTCTCACTCCCTGCGTCTTATGGAACTTGCCTTTGTTGAAGTTGACTTCCTGTTTGTATTATTGTATTTTGAACCATTTTCACTACCATGATTAGTCGTAACTTGATTTTCTTCACCTACCTGGGCTTTGCTTAATTTAGAAGATGAATACTTATGATGCATATTACATTTATTGATGCATATTTCATTCAGCAGAGTTATTCCTAGTCAACAGAGTGCACTCGACGTTTGTTCAGTAGTCTTTGAAGGCCCAGCACAATGTTCAAATACACACCTATAAAGCATACTTCTATGAATATATCCAGCAAGAAGGGCCAACACATTGTTCAAATTCCTATATTTTGTTTGTTAGACTTCAATGAAATAAAATGTCTTATTTTCTCAAGTGGTGTATCTTATAATTTTTTTTTATATTCAATTACATTTTACTCTCATAACGATACAAAAAAAAACATATAACCTAACATTGACAGAAGAACTGAAATAATGATATTGACAAGCAGAAACGAAAACAAAAACTTTATACTAAGTGAAAGTGGAAATATTGCATCCGAAATACATACAATGGAAGAGGGAATTTTGTGCCATAGTGGACAAATTATTAAATTCAAGAAAAAGGCATCCTCAAGTGGGAGTCGAACGCACGACCTTATGATTTCTAGCCATGCGTTCTACCATCTGAGCCATTCGCGGACATAGGAATCGATACACCCTCGTGAATCCTTTCCTTCCATAATTTCATATTCCTGTTAGAAATGAATCGAAAATCACTGGCCGTCGAGATCCATAACCTGTCACTCAACTTCATCGTCATTCGAAGATTTCAGTAGCAAATTCAAGCAGATGATCTCTAACCACTGATAAGATTTAGCCAAATATATAAGGTGAAAGTGGAAATATTGCGTCCGAAATACATATAATGAAAGAGGGAATTTTGTGGCATAGTGGACATATTATTGAATTGAAGAAAAAAAGCATCCTCAAGTGGGAGTCGAACCTACGACCTCATGATTTCTAGCCATACGCTCTACCATATGAGCCATTCGAGGACATAGGAATCGACACACACTTTTTTCTTTAATTTAATCATTTGTCCACTATGTCACAAAATTCCCTGTTTCATGATATACAAAGTTTTGAAAATATTTGAACATCTTGGCTCCAACCATTTGACTCCGTATGTAACATTGAAATGAAGTAGTAATGATATTTTCTTGAAAGAGTTTTCACAATATTTATTCTTTGTATTTGGATGAGTGGAAAAATTGCTGCTTCCCAGATTGATATGCTACGCTGATTAACGAATTGAATCAGTTCATTATATACAGTATGTAATGTATTGTCGTGGAAGATGTTCCTTAATTGAGATTAAACTGTTGACGAGTAAACAATGTGTGCATCCCATTTCGAACTGTAGTCAACGGTAAACCTCAGATATTCCTTGAATGGGTAGAAATAATAATCAAATTGGTGTTTTGTATTTGAATATGAGTAAAATGTGTGAGATTTTTTTGTATGAAGTAGTTTATTTTATCTATTACAGTAAGTGGTTGACAATCGATCCAATCTTTGATTTTTTCATATTCATAGTTGTTTTTGTTTTGAGATTTGATCAAGATGCTGTCTGGAAAATAGTGCAATGTAATCTTCGGAAGCTATTAGTTTTTCGTATATATCTAATTTCGATGATTCGTTAAGTTAAATAGTAGTGGTGCCAAAATTGTTCCCTGTGGAACCCCACATAGAACAGTTTTCGGTTTGCTGACGGTATCTTCTACCTTGACCCTCTGAATACCATCTCCCAATAAGCTTTCCAAACGTTCATGACATTTTCCCCTGAATCCTCAATTCCATAGTTTATTCAGAAGTTGCACGTGATTCGCCGTGTCAAAGAAACATGGAACGTTTTTGTCAACACATTCGTAAATCTCTTATTCAGACTATTTCTGGCGTTTTAGGGGAATATATATTGTTTGAATCTGGTTATGTAATTGTGGATTGTATTAAAAAAAGTATTATTTGAAAAAAAAAACACTTTTGTAGCAATATGAACTGAACATAATAAAGTAATTGACCAAAAAAAAAATACTGTAAAAAAAGCGTGCTTGATATCAGTTGTCTTCAAAAAAATTCGTAAAGGTAGAGTCATTATAGAAAGTAAGTAGAGAGCTGCCCACGCAGCAAAAAAAAAATCTGAAGATATTCTGGAGAATACCAGGACTATGAAATTATTGTATTGTCATCGGTTCTTACTACGTGTGCAGAATTTCAAATGATTCTGGAGGTGGGTAAGAATGTATTTGAAAGATTCTGTTACATACATACAGGTGGAGCGTTAGATAAAACATCTTATCTTTCAAAACTTCTTCGAAAATCTTACTTATATTCGAGATGAAAGCTCTACTTCATTGGCTACATTTTGTCTCCAGATTCAAATTCCGCAGTAGAGAGGGACATTTTTTCCATTTGAAAACAATTGGTTGATCAGGAGAATGATTAAAGGGATGTATATATCAATATAGTATTCCATCAATCCAAGCTTCTGCTGATCGAAACATCAAGAAATGAGACTTTCAATGTCTTTCTGTAAATTTCATGCGTTCATGAGAAAATCGGTCATGCACGTTTTGATATTTTTCTTGATATCAGTCAACCTGAGAGAGACTGAATTACGTGAGTAGAAGGAGAATTAACGTTGAAAAAGGAAACATTCTCCAAAAGAAATGATTCTAACTTTTTACCATCTTTGCAAAGTAAGACTGCTTCTTGAAAATGTGTTTCCCATTTCTTCCGGTCTTCCTGATGATCGTGGAAGCGTGAAATAGATTTTCGTCGACAAAAATGTGTCAATGTTACGAATGATTTCTGGTGAGTACTCTCTTTTGAAAAACATTCTCCTTTGACTCATTTATCTTTATGAGTTCTCAATTGAGACTGGAATAGAAAATCAAATAACTATCTGAATGAAAATGCAAATTTTCAATTTCAGATTTTTTCTTTCGAGTTAGGGCCTCTTCAGAATATCTATCAGATGTAGTTCAATGTCCAGCGTGGTTTTAGCCAGGGAAGTAGTTGTTTTCTGTTAGACATTCACAAAAAATAACTTCATTTTAATCGTGGATTTTTCAATTTACAGAAAAATCTTTCTATCAATATTCAATTGAGAATGTTTCCCTTTTCGACATGAATACCCCACAAGAGGTTATCTTGACGATGGAAGATAGTGACTAAAGTTTATCTTTCAGTCGCAGATGATTCCACATCTGATTTTATGAACATCCTGTTTATATTTTCAACAAATCAATCAGAGAATTAACGGTTTTTGAATGAGTCAAAAGAACAAACCTTATATGTGTCAGGATAATTTGAGCTCCAGGAAAGCCGCCCCAAAGATAAAGATTATAATCCTTCATAATTTCATTTCATGTACTAGTACACTGCTTCTCGTTCATTTTCAAGAGATTGCGATCCCATCATCTGATGTCTATTTTTGGAGAGTATTCTTTGGAGTCTTCAGTAGTCTTCATCTCCTCACAGTACTTTCGTTCAGTTCGTTCAGTGTTCTTCTATAACTGGCCAGAACGTTCTTGTCGTCCTACGCTCCTACGTTTTCTTGTTTAAGTTTGTCTCCTTAGCCTTGCAAATTCAGCGTCACCAGAATACGTACCTGGTGGTGTTACTTGTGATAAGGGCATAATTGTCATTGAAAGTAGTAACTGTGTCATTGAGTTGCTTCGCCACTTATAATTTTTTTGTCCCTGCAAAGATTTGCGCTAGGTCTGCTTCATATGCTTTCCATTCTGTTTCTTTATTTCGAAGTTGATATGACAACTCACCACTTCAGACTCTGAAACTGCAACAAAATTACCCATGTATGTGGGAGGTTCAAGTACATCCCTCCGTTTTTTCTATCTTTAGTATGCCCTGATTCTTTGCAAACAAGTACTGTTGTAGCGAATCTCCCTTATCGTTGGTGTTACCCCAGATTATGTGTCGATTCCTGAGGCTTCTGATCTGGATTCTGGATCTGAAGTATCTGACTGAACTCTGATGGTCAGAGTCAAAGACCAGAACTCTGTGTCTGAGTGGGAGGTCTCCAGTATTGGTCTCAGACATTTCATCCCATTCTCAGAGCCGCCCAAAGATCATCTCCCCGAGGCAGTTGACTATCCTTTCATTTGCACAGGTCATTGATAGGACTCATGCGCTGAAAGTTGTTCTTTCGCATTGTAGTCCACTATCGTTTCCTAGCGGGGTCTCGTAGAGTGCTTCTCCAATATCGTATTGAGCTAGGTTGGCTTGCTGCCAATTCAGTTGTGAATCTTGGTGATGTTACGTTTATCAAGTACTGCCAGCTGGATTACACTAGGCACCTCGCCAGTCGATATCTGTATATTTTGGGGCCTTTTTCATTTGGTGGCATGTGAAGGGGTCAGGAAGTTTCCTGTTTTTTCTACACTGAAGATCTTCCCGTCTTCTTATTCTTGATGATTTGCAGGCTATTGAGCATTATGCCCCAGCCGCCATTTTCGTCTCCTTCAGCAGCTTTCT
>JAFIRS010007242.1:0-27056 GCA_018342105.1 Gonioctena quinquepunctata | reverse complement strand
TACACTCACTGAATTGAGAAACTTCTCGTACTCTGTATTCACTCTGATGATATTATCTAACATCTGATTTCTCATCAACGACTCCACACATTTTTATAAGAGACATCCCCACCCCATTTCCAGTAGATGGGGGTGTGAAGGTCATTGCGCACTTGACCATCAGCACACTCATCAATACTCGCAGTTCACTCTTAACTCTCTCACAGGACAAACACCCTCCTCGCTTGGAGAGTGTAAGGATTCATGAAGGTCATGACTACACAGAATATGTATGCCTACACCACAACATTAGTCAAGGTCAAACAAACATCGAGATCAAATCTTTTGGTTGCCGAAACAAATCCAACATCAAAACTCAAGGTCAAATCTCAAACTCAAAACTTAATGTTATGAATCTCAAGGTCATATTCAAGGTCAAAACTGAAGTCGAATCTCAAAGTCGACCAAACCCAATATCAAAACTCAATGACAAATCTCAAAGTCAAATCTCAAGGTCAAACACACACACACTGCACACCTGCAACTATTCAAGGTCACACGTGACGTCATAGTGGTGGGGGGAGACCCAGAACCGGCTTAAATCTCCTACTCACTCATATTTATTATTTGTAAGCAAATGTTATTGGAACTTAATTACTCACTTATTATGAAAACACAATATACACGATAAAATTTCCACAAAAATTTGTATTTGAATTCACAACTAGTTTCTCTAACACTGTTGCTTCATCAGGTGAGAATATACAATAAACCGAATGATACAATGCCGATTATTTATAGCTACCTGAGGTCATTATCGGTAATTACTTCCACCGAGATGAGTACCTACCATAATCTCCCAAAAAATAAAATGTGTCCTTAATTATAAATTACAAAGGGTTATTCCAATTTTATTCAATCTACTTTAAGAAAATGAATTCAATAGCGAATTATTCAAATCGAGTTGGTCGTTAAGTAAAATATCTGAATGTTTTGAGTTGATTAAGTTTGATGCTTTCATTTTCTACATGTAAAATTTCAAAATTATCAATAAAACAATGTTTTTTTTTCTAAAAAATGATTGGAATATGTTGAATTTGTTTTCTTTTTTTCATAACTCATATGATGTTCATAGATCCTAGGTGACAAGAATTGAAATGGATAGTAATATCCGTCTAGGAGGGTTTGTGATGAATTGAGAAATCATATTTTTGTTTAGTTTTTTTATTGTCGAATCCAAGAAATTAATTGAGTTTTCTGATTCTATTTCGACCGTGAATTTGATGTTTCTATGAATTTTGTTGATATATTCATGAAAAGTATCCAATTGTCTATTGATACTAATGAAACAAACCAAAATATCATCCACATATCGATACCAATACAAGGAATGTTTGATCAATGGATATTCATGAATCGAATTCTCTAGATTATCCATAAAAAATTCGGCAAGTGAAGGAATCGAAGGATTTTCCATAATTGAGCCTTTTGAAGACGGATAAATTTTGTTGTCGAATTGAAAATAATTCTGTTTAAACAAATTGATAAAAGCTCAATTAGTTTTTGTTTGACTAATGGATTTACATGATTTCTATCTAATAATGATCTGATCAGGGTAATGGTATCAACCGGCGGTATACTTGGGAAAATATTTTGTACATCAAAAGAAATTAATTCTGCATTATCAGGAAAAGTAACATTTCGAATTTTATCAATCAAATCATATGCATTTTGTACGGTAAATTTTGGTTGAAATTTACCGAGTCATTCGATAATTTGAAGAAAGCTACGACTAGCTTATTGGCCTTGTGGTACTTTAAACTGATGCTTCGTTGCGTTATTTTAAACCAAATTATATGGTTTTCCAACATATGTATCAAAGAGGGCGTATTTTGATTTTAATTTATCGGATTCTCATTTTACGGGCACAGAAAAGACTTTGATAAGTGAAGGATTCAAATATAATATTACAAAAAATTCCGGTCTCTGCTTTAATTCCCATCAGCGCGCCCATGAAACTGCTTTGGCGATAATAATCATAGAAATCATAATATATATACTAAGTATATATATTATGATTTCTATGATAATAATCAAGGAAGGAAACACCCGGTCAATTGGCGTTGTTGCCAATAACATCGCTTCAATCTGCGACGACAGTGTTGATATCGGACATTAAACCTACAACCATTATACATTTATAAAATATAAAATTATGAAAACTATTTCAGTTCTCTTGTATGTTGAATAGATTTTGCAATAACCCACTAATTTGTTTAATAATTAACGCTGAATATTTCTTCTTTCATCGGTATTGAAAAAATCAACAACTAAGTATTGAAAACAACTTTTTTTTACAGGGTATATGTATAACTTGATTGGCCTATAAAATCTCTTCACAACATGAGTCACTCTCTACAATTGTGGAATCCGACTACAGACTGAGATTTATGAGGTCGATATTCGTTTGTTTCTCTTAACGGCCAATTTGAAAGAAAATTACAAAGAGGACAGATAATAAAGAGGTTAACGGGCCGATTATTGGAACATTTATATGATATAGGGATGGAGGCATGACATGAAATTAATCTCAACAGAAAATTAAAATAGAAATGACGCATTTTGCCGATTTTTTTTTCAAATTGCTTGTTTTGTAGATAAAAATTGACATATTTATGTTTTTCTTCGTTTATATGCTTGCAAATTTGTTCGCGTGGTTTTCAAGAGGAATTCATTTTTTATAACATATTTTGATTCGATTCCAGAATTTTGCGAATTACTTGTAGAAATTAATTTCAATAAATATGACGTTTTTATCGTAAGTTAATTGAAAAACAGCCATATTGATTAGTACAAATGGAATGTTGATCAAAATCTCTCATTTCTTCTTTCAACTTCCTCATAGTTAATTTTTTGTGATGAATCGGTTGAAACGACCATTATTGAGACAATTTGACCTAAATGTCTTGTCATTCCAATTTTCGGCTCCTAAATAACTTTTTTCCAATGCTGGTTAATCTGACGTAAATTTGACATAAAATTCAACTAAGCTGAATTCAGCGGCAACCCATTCGAAGGTCAAAATGACATCAGTTTCGCCAACCATAATGTTCGTTGAGATAATGTATTCTTTATATATTAACATTGAACTAGTTTCTAGTTGAAACTTCGCAAGGAAACAAAATTTAACATAGAATTGAAGTGTTCTGCTGTTTTTAAATTATACAGTTACATAGATTGAAATCATTCAAATATTTAAGGGGTTGTTCTAACAAATTGGGATCAAAGCCAATATTCCTTATTCCGTTTGTTGTTGTCCGTTATCCCGTTATCATGTATCCCTTTATCCAGTTTTCCGTTATCTTATGCAGTTATCTCGTTATCCCGTCAAACCATTATGCCGTTATCCTGTTATCCGTTATCTTGTTTTCCGTTTTGCCGTTATCCCATTATTCCGTTCTGTCAATATCCCATTATCCTGTTCTTTCCCTATCGCGGCCGTTATCTCGTTATCCAGTTCTTTCGTTATAAAACGAAAAAATGTACTTGAAACAGGAGCTCACCTTATATTGGTTGCACTTGGTTGTTGAAAAATGTGGTTTAATTATTGTATCAAAATCGGTTAAGTAGTTCTTGCATGATGCTCGAACAAACAAGTTTCAATTTTATAATAGTATAGGTATATATGTGGTGTTATTGTTACATATATGATTTCCATTGTCGTAGCGAGAGAAATACCAGTTTTTCGAGTCCAATCATAAGCTCAATTGGATCGGTCTAGTTGTTTTTTCGTGATGCTCGAATGAACGAATAGAGAGGTCAAAGTACCTATATAGGTCAAACAAAACAATACTTGAAAAAAGAGAATACAAATACTCAAAAACTGACATGACAGCCTTATCTAAACACGAAAAAAAATCAACATAAGTTTGACAATAACAACTTTGCAGTTCCGAACAAAGAAAGAAATACAGGAATAAGAACATTCCTTGAAAGTATTTACAGTATCGGTAAGTATTTATCTTGGGTATGGTGGTTTCATGAGAGCGTAAAGAATAGCTATATGTTGAGAGAGCATTACAATTTCTCCTCGACTCGCTCGAGGAAGGGAAAAGGGTGGCCGCGAAAACAAAAAAAAATTCTCAAACATAACAAAAGCAAACGATATTTCTGTAAGACAATAAAAACAAAAAACTTATTTCTAACAGAGAAACAATCATTTCTTGAATGGAGAGAAAAAAAATATTCACAAGAAAAGACAAACCAAATTAAATATTTTGTGTACGGAATTATTTTATTAAATGTGCGAACAAACCACCATTTTGGGCCAAACAATAGCCGAATCTATTGTACTTTCTCTGCGGTTGTGTAAATGTTTCAAAAGGTAATAATTGTCACGGTCTTTTGTTTTCGCAACCACGGCTCGGCAAGATTGAGTCGAGCTGTGCGCTGTGTCGCATTGCCACGTGGTCAGGTAATTCGTCGGGTGGAGTAACAGGAGGGGCGCACAGCAGTGCGTCTCTCTTGTTTATGTGGTATTATCATATCATTGCGTTCCTTGTTGCTCGTGTAGATTTCTGTCTATACCCCAGATTTTTTTTTCCGATACTGTATAAAAAGACCCCAGCAGTATTAACAATAGAAATTATATCGAAAACTCAAGCTAGATTAAAAAAAAAAATATTTAAATCTGTTTATATTAGTGAAAATCAAAACTGATTTTCACATATTGCCATACAAGTACAGTAAGGCTCATATAACTTGATATGATACATATAAAAAAGACCCCAACAGTTATTACAATAGAAATGATATCAAAATCAAAAACTTTATCGGCAAATTGATGTGGGTCTACACTGTGTAAATAATGCTGAGTGTTACGAATGTTCTGACGTCAGCATGTGGACTTCGTACCTCGGCGCATAATAGGGTCAGGTTTCAACGTCTAGTACCAGATTTCAAGTTAATCGGACAACTAGAAGTGGGGCAATATACACGTGCAAAATGCTACCTGACCAGACAGATGGACAGAACCGTCAACTTGATTCCTTGACAAATGAATTATGATTTCCGACACCAAAACTCTCTACATACCAATTTTATTGGGACCGTTTTGGAGCCGCCTTATTGAATTCCTGAATATTTACAGAAAAACACAATCTCCGAACCCAAAAACCCCCTTGAACCAATTTCGAATAAAATTGGACAATGAATCAGAGAACTTCTGTTCTAATCTGAAGCCGCCTTCTTGTTTGTTTTTTGTTTTCGATAATGTATAATGTCATAATGCATCGACGACCGAATTATGAATGCCTGTCATATTATCTCGAATAAGTTAACTGAATTATTATAAACTGAAGTGGAAGAGAAACAAATTTAAATTGCATTAAAAGACAAATAGGTTAAACGGAGAAGTGAAACATATCTTGTTTAATTGAAGACTGTTAATACCACCATGAAAATATTTCACCATGACTTATCGCTATTTTTTCCGATCATTTTTTGACATTTCTAGAAACTAATGGGATCTTTCAATTCAAATCATACATGCACGTTTTGCCCATTCAGAACATTATTATAATGGGAATATACCACCTAAAAGATTGCCGCGGGAATAATTTGAGTTATTTTGTTTCCATTGTCTGACAACCTTTATTTTTATTTTTACGTGTCATCAATTCGCATGAGAAATGAATGAAAATGAACCTGTTTTCATTACATTACATCATATCATTTTGCGAAGAAATGTGTTTATGATCTTAACATCAAAAAATTAACTACAGAATACCACAAGAGAGTTCGATAAAGTAGAAAATCATTCTCCAGATTTCTTTCTTAAACTTGTTGCCATTGAGCAATGGCTCACGTGTCTATTGCCTGCAACAAGTTTTCGAAAAATCTGTCGAATTATTTTCACTTTATTCTCACTCTCCTGTGATATTACAACTGAGTATTTCCTTTCCACTACTACTTTGTCCGTTTCTACATTTCTCATACTCATTTAATGAGGCACACGGAATTCTCCCAAATATGCGAAATATTATAGCAATAATATTAAACCATTTCTCACCTCAGAGTTCGTCACTGGAGTACTAACGGTTCTGTTTCCACCTGTAAATAAATTTTTGTTTGTTTACTCGAATCAACGTACAAATTGAATGAATTGGGTGAAATATGGGTATCCTTTTAACGGATCAACAGAGAACAAGAATTGTGGAATATTTCAGATCTGGCTTCCTTACCTATCATTTCCGATATTTTGGAACTTCGACTGTTTCTATCCATTTTATCCACTTCAAAAACAACAACACTCACGGAACGCACGTGCTGGAATAAAATTAATGCTAATATATTCAAGTGGCAGCGTTGTCAAGTCTATGCACGCAGTATCCACCGTGATATGAAAGCTGATGAAAGCTGAATATACGAATCGTATATTTTTCAGCGCCTCTGGTGTTGTTTCTGCTGTACTAATATTATTCATTCCTTTCAAACCCATATCAATGCTGCGTCCGAATTCGCCACAGATATAATTCGATAGCCTTTCAATGACTATAGTGGGAGAAACCAATCGAAGGGGGTGGGTTGCATACTCTATCTTCATTAGAAAATGATGTCAAACTGGCTGTCATTGTGGTGGGAGATGAGATATAATGGAATGCACTATTGTCTGGTATACGGACGCAGTATTACGATGGACGCAGCTTTAAATGTAAATTGCTAACAGTTGGACGCAGCACATAGGTATAGGTGTATATACATATATATACACCTATGTCTATCTGTTTCAATTATTTCCTTCGTCTTCTTCATCTTCTGACATCCATTATATTGGGACTGGGGTCCATGGGTCGATATATGGCAGGATACGACTTATATCTATTTTCGCTGCTTTTGTGAGCCCTTTCTGGATTTCGTAGTCCACCTGACCTATTTTCTTTTTTACTATGTATGGTCCAAACCAGGGAAGCATATGTTTCTCGCTCCTGTCGACTTTTCTTACGGGTGAAAACACCTTCACTTTATCGCCCACTTGAAACTCCAAATGTCGGTGTTTTTCGTCGTACCTCTCCTTGTCCTTCGTCAGTTTTTTCTTTATATTTTCTACCGCTTGCGTTCTGACGGCTAGAGCGTTTTTCCTTATTCCGCAAGCATCTGAAGTCTTGATGGGGAAAACGTTTCGTATAGAGGTGTTGTAGGCAAACGTCAAATGAGGTAGATATTCATCCCAATCAATTTGTTGGGTATTGGTACACATAGTCAGGATGTCGGCTAGCGTTTTATTCAATTCCTCCGTCAGTCCATCACATGCTGAGTGGTAGGCTGTAGTGAATGAGTCTTTTTATGAACCATGAGGAAACACTAATTAGAAAGTATATGTGCTGATATCACTTGGGATTTTTTTATTTTATTTTCTGATAGGTAGTTTTTCCATAAAAGTGGTTTTGTGACGTCACGTTCATCAAAATTAGATTTGGCATCGTTGTATGAGTTGCGCAAAATGGAACTTCAATTTGCTGTTCCATCCTCAGAGTAATAAAAAACATAGAGATGCCATACCTATACCAACACAATACTTGTTTTGATGCCGACATCGACTATCCTTATCTGTTCAATTTATGGGCGAGGGGAGTGGCGGGTGGTGAGACGTTATGCACGGTTTGTTTACATTTCAGAGCAGCGGGTCTCAAGACATTGGCGGCTGGCATAATTAAAAACCAAAGGGGTATTATACAAGATGTTTATAAATCAATTTAGTTAAAAATGTTTTCTGTTCAAATAGTTCGTTTGATTTCTTAGAAGTTGCTCTGAGGTCCGATTCTATTCGAATCGGTATGTAGGGGTTTCTGTCGAAAAGGCATACAAATTTTGTGATTTACTGTCAGACCCTTAGGGTTTGTGGGATCGGACATTAGGTATTTTTGGTTAGAATTTGAGATTGCGGTTGAGAATGAGGTTTGAAATTTATTGTGTGATTCTATTCAAAATTGGTATCTAGGGGTATATGTGGTCTGACATGATTTTTTGTGAATAATTCATGCGGACCAATTTTATGAATGGCTAAAAAGAATTAAATTAACATTAATGGAAAAACTTTTCTAAGATTTTACTAAAAACGAGAAAATGTTTTTCACATGTGTGCAGTAGGTCATTGATGTGAGCAACACATTTAAAATCTTACTGCTTAATGTTTTTACTTTGAATACTAAATAGGTATTCTTGCACGTCAAATGTTGTATCTGTTACTCAGAGAATAACGCACGAACATCTGAAAAAAATATTATCTTTCTTTTTGGTTCAGCTTCAGCATTACAGTCATTAAAAAAAAAGGTGATATAATAATAATAGGATTTTTATTTGCAAAGGTCATTTGAGTTGCATACAGGCAATATTCAATAAGGAATTATAGTTGTCAGTCTTTTTTCATCAATATTTTTTTTATCGATGTCAAATAATGAAATAATACAGACATATTTTTAAATAATTTATTTATAAAAGGTTGAACAAAAATGCATACAAAAAACATCATTGATTTTTAAACAAAATTGTATTTGTGAGTATAGATCGCACTCTACTTTCTCGACTAATTTCCAATATGTTAATTTCATGGTTAATTCTCAGTTCGGAATATCTTTCTAATAATAATTTTGAAAGTTGATATTTGTGGTTTCTTAGGGGTTCTTCATAAAAAAAATGATCATTAAAAACAACAAAAATGATACCTTTCATATTTTGGAATGTTTCAATGATAAGTTTATGTTTCAAATGACCTAGTTTCACAGAAAACATGTCGTAACTATTCTTTAATACCCTCAAGCTTTCTTCTCCTTCCTGAAGATGTTTATGACAAATTGGGAAGCTTTCACCATAACACCATAGCTTTTTCTTTTCTGAAAACTAGATATGGCTTCACTGAATTCTAATAAATTTAAACAGTGAGAACATTTAGCAATTTTTTTTATTTTCTTCACAACGAACCCGGCTATATAAGCCACAACATCATCCACATATAATGTTAAGTCCCACACATTTGATGCAATGTAATCATGATCATCTGTTTTGATACAATCTCTAATTTTGTCATCAACATTATCTCCCTCATTTCTGACCACCGATGAACTAGAACAATGTGAAATATTTGTCGAGTCCAAAGCTTCTGCATTGGCACAGTTGCTTCCTTTTATTTCATGGTGGATTAGTAGTCTTAACATAATACTATCAAACTGGCGGGCAGTTGGATTATTGTTGTATCCTACCTTAGAATAATTTCATTTCCAATTGTCAATTCTTTTATATAATCACTGCGGTGATTCATATATCAAAATAATCAGTTTTTGTTTGCAGAGAAAGCGGTTTCTCATAAGGCTTCTTTTGGTGAATCTACTTCTAGAATTAAAAATATCAAATAAATTATTAAAAGTTCTACAAAAATATGAAGTAGGTTCTGAAAATGAAAACTCTTCCATTTGAGGTCCAAATTTAAATAATCTAAGGCAACTGCCACACTGTTGCTCAGTGTCTGTACAGCAAGTTTCACTTTCATTCCTGGAGTACCATCAATTGTCTGATACCACTTAGAAAGTGTTCTCACATGGGGAAGGCTTTTGAAGAATGTTTGTCGAACATAATTATACGATTTGGTTGAATAAAAATTCAAGGTGAGTGCAAATTGTCTGGGTTCAGGTGAATACTTCTGTTTCCCAGGTCTCTTGAGCATCCGGTTAAATAATTCTTTTGCAGCTCCAGATAAAGATGCCTATAAAATGAACGTGATCAAAATGTTAATTAAATAGATTTAATATCACAAACCTTACATTCTGAGTGCACTCTGCATTCTCTGATATCATATTATGCTCCCTGAGATGCTGTGTCAATGATTTGAGTGTTTTTATTTTGTATTTCATACTTCTATTACTTTGCTGGAGTTGTCTAATTTTGTTCCTTTGCCTTGATATGGTTTTTCGGGCTATTTGAAAACACCGACTTCTCTTCTTGACATCTTCCATATCGTCACTCTCTAATCACCAAAATATCGAATATTTCTGAAAATAAATATGGATTTGAAAATTTGACAATTGATATTTTAAAGTGCTTTAAATATTGAAATTTTTAATGATTAAACATATGAAAAAAAAATAATTACAAGCTCCACTTTTATTCAAAGTGAAATAAAACAAGGAAGGTCTCTGGAAAAAACTACGTCTCCTGAAAGTCTGTTTCAAAATCCCAAAATTCTGTTTCAAAATTCACTTGAAAATATGTTTTTATTCACTTGACGATTCATTCATATACAGTGTCAAGAGAATACATGTCATATGGGAATTTTGTTTCAATTATTGATTTTAGTGAATGTTGCCATTGTCAATAGTTTTTGCTTGAAAAGAAGATACCGAATGTCATTTACAAAATGAATCACAGGATTTGTTACCTGTCAATAATTGACTCTTTTTCCAACAAAAATAACAGAGTTTCCTGATTTTTTTGATCCAATTTCAAATGGTCTACCAACTTGGGTGATTCATTTTGTATATGTCATTCGGCATAATTTTTTATGCAAAAACTATTGTTAAGGCAAATTTCACTCAAATCAATAACTGATAAAAATTCCCATTTGATGCACTTCTCTTGGTCACAATGTATGAAAATTGAGATGATTTAATTTTTTTCCACTGATTTATGTGAAACTTGAATGGGATTTTTTTTTTTTTATCTAGTGATTCCACAGACAATATAAAAATGAACTCATGAAATTTGAAATACTCAACAATACATGAATCAGCTGAAAAAGTTAATGAATATACAAAATCATCAATGGAACAAATAGGCGAATACTTGTTTTACTCAATATAACTTATTATACTTACTTACTTTCAAAATAGATTCATCATTACACCTTCTTTTTCTAGTATTGGATATCACTTGTGGTGAACTGACAGATGAACTTGGTATACTGAAAGTTTCCCGAGTATCTGTACCTTCATCATCACTTTTGCCTTTTCCCTTAGGTAAAGCACTAGAAAAATATTTCATTACAGTAAAAGTGCATTACACCATGATTCAGCAACAAGCACATCAGACGGAATCCTATGAAAAACAATCAATTATTGGTATAAGATATGCAAAACGTCAAATAAAATGTATAAAATAGATTTGGATTCCTGTGACAGATTAGTTTGAAAAGTACTCCTGTCAACATGAAAAAATATCCAACATCCCAAGTTCATATTCAATTTCAAAAATGCCCAAATTATTGTACAGGTGTAACTTTGAGCATAGATTCACATGCATTGACCATTATTCATATATTTGATGACATCGGGATCCTGGATCCTTTCAACGTCTCAACATACCCAACCACCAACCATAATAAATAATCCTGGTGACGACTATGGTTCAAACAGAACGTCTAGGTTGAACTTACCTATGGAATGTTGAGTCCACAAACCTCACAAATTTTCACCATTTTGAATCGAAAACACTTATCGTAAATATCGTAATAGTCTTAATTCTTGAAAAAAGGCAAAGAAAAGATTCTGAACTTCACAAACAACACAGATGCAAACAATAAACAAACAAGTTATTTCGAATCGTCACACGACAAACGAAGAATAACTTATCTCAATCCGAATGAAATAAGCGGGACATAACTGTCCGAGGGAATCCGGACATAACTTGATCAAAGTCCCATGATGTTGACAAAGAAAGCTATGTTGGATTCCAGACAAGGATGGAAAAGCCCCCTCTATGTTTTTTATTGCTCTGAGGTTCCATCTGAATGGTGACGTATGCCATTTGATACTTGATGGGTTCGTTCACCAAGGAGTAGAATATTATCAATCGTTTTTCTTTCTTCAGCTCTTTTTCTTGCAGATATCTGCTGCAAACGAACAAGCTCTTCATGATCTCCATGATATATATGTATATATGCCTGTGGCTTCCTGTTTCCCATCATTACGTTAGACCGTTATCTCGTTTCGGTGCCATAATTGATTTTGACAGCGAAAGTAATGTTCTGTCACAACTATGACAAATTCACTACCCCCTTTTCAACCCTTTAGGGGCAGAATTTTTGAGTTAGGTTGAACACGATTTCTCCATTCCTAATATAGAGCCATACACCAATGTTCATGACCGTAACTCAAACACTAACCGAAACTCCATACAAATTATTACTCCCCCTTTAGAAGATGAATTTCAAAAACACTGATACACGTATTCCTCTATTTGTTACAAAGACCTCAAATACAAATTTTAATGGCCGTAACCCCCATACAAACTTCAACAATTTCTAAAAACACTGAAATACACATCTTTATTTGTAACCAAGACCTCAAACACCAATTTTTATGACCCTCACCTAAAAACTAACGGAACCCTCATACTAACTGCCAATCCCCATTCAACCTCCCATTTCACACCTTCAGGGGTTGAATTTTCAAAAACACAGAAACACGTATTTTTTCATTTGTAACAAAGACCTTAAATGCCCATTTTTTGTCCCCAACTTAAAAACTAACGGTAGTTCTATTCAAAATTTCGACCCCCATTTCAAGCGATTTAAGGTAGAATTTTCGAAAACCCTGAAACACGTGTTTCTTTATTGGAAAAGAAAATCTCAAATACCAATTTTCATGACTAACTCCAAAACTAATGGTACTTCCATACAAACTTTCACCCAAAATAATTTCTTTCCTATGGAAGTATTCCTGCCTTTGAAGTTTTTTTATTGAGCAGTTTGGGAGCAGTAATTACACTTTATTGAATCTGCAATACAAACTTGAATAATCTGCAATATAGACTTAATTGGCAATCAAAAATACTGTCCTAGAATGAAAATAAAAATTTATAATGCTAATTCATGGATACATTTATGAAAGAAATTTGTCATCACTAAATATGGGTTTTGATAAATTGACTACAGCATATACTATTATGAAAAAGTTAACAATTTGAGGTATCAAAGAATATGGTAATGGTTTGCCGAAAATTTTGACTCTTTCAATGTGAAGTCTTGCTTTTGCAATTTTGGAGTTTGGTGAAACTTCTTTGGGAAATTGTGATTTATTCTTTAGGAAAGGTGGCTGAATGTTCCTCATGCCACATTCATCTGTAATATCTCTTATTATAAAACCTTTGTATACCATTAAGTGATCTTTAAAAGCTTCCAACTTCTCAACTATTCCACTTTGTCTAAATATGTCCTTATCAGAGCTCCTTCCACCACAAGCTTTACTTATTTATGTAATGAGACCCCCAGGAGTAACTCCTGTCATGATTTTAATAGTATGCCTCCTTTTATATTGAGAATGAGTTCTAAATCTACAAACATTTACCCTGTTCAACTGGTATCTCTGTACAGTCAATAACTGCTCTGACATTCTGAAAAGGAGCGAAACATATTGGCATATTTTTCAATATCTCATCCTTAGTTGGCTAAGTTATTGTTGTTTTCAAAATTGTTGCCAATATAATCAACGTATAAACGTACAATTCTACATATCGGCTTACTAATTTGAAAAGAACTCATACCTGTTTTTAATTCAATGAATGTAAAAATGATGGATTCTCTCAATGAAAGTTTATGCTTAACCGATCGGTTCCTGAAAATCTATCTGCTCAATTCTACAATGTTTTCGAATAAAAGATGGTAAACCAGTCATTGTAGTCAGTTGCTCACTTGTGGTTATGATATTAGTGAAGGAATTCGCTAAGTCTCCACTCAATATATTTTTTTCAGTAGTAGTAAAGCAAATTATTTGTGATTGGTAATCATAACTACTCTACATTGAGTCTTGTAGATTCAATTTAGAGAACTCCAAAGCATTATCCTACTAGCATTCAGAAAATTGCATAATTATATTATTGTTCGCACTTCAGATTCAAATATACTTTTATTTTAACTAAACCTACCTTCATTCACAAGTGTTGTGGCACTTCCTTCCGTAATATCTGAAGTTTCTTTACTTGAACAAGGACTATCAGTTGTTTCCTGTGTTGGTCTTCTTTTTGGAGTTTTAGGCGCTTTGATCCTTTCTTCTCGTTTGGCAAATTCAAACTTGAAAGCGTAATTCTTTTCAGCCTACTCTTTTGAGTTGCTTAACCTGAAATCATCATAAGCTTCGTTTGATTCCCCTAAAAAAATTTGGCCAATTTTCCTACAAGGAAAACTTGCTTTTCGTCTCCTCCCAAAAATTATTGGCAAATTCAAACTTAAATTATTCTTTTCAGCCTACGCTTTTGAATTGCTTAATGAAATCATCATAAGCTTCTTTGATTTCTATATGAAGAGATAGAAAAACAAAATAAGATTTCTCTAGGTGACTGCCATCAATTATATTCCTAGTATACAATCGAAAACTTGCTTTTTCGTCTACCTGCACCAAACAATTTTTTTTGTGGATTTTGTAACAAAAAATTATTTTTATGCTCCGTTACTAAGCCAAAAGTTTGAAGTAACTTTGGTACGTCCCTGCCTATTTGAGAGTTCAACATCAATTATGCATTGGCAACAAAATAATGCCCAGTTTAGAAAATAAGTGTCAACAAACAAAGCTACTGGAACGATCACAAAACCGAGCAAAAGAAAGTGCTGATGCCTTTCTGCACCGTACAAAAAGACTAAAAGACTTTTTGACTGTTTTTACTATGAGAGAAGAAAAAGGTAGATTCATATGAGTAAAAACGTAGCATGCTTTTTCATAAGGGGACAAAAAGATGAGCTGCTTTTTGGTCCAGTTCTTATGTGAATCAGACTGATAGGGGGTTCTTTCATTATACGGTTTTTTTTTGTACGATATCATTTTCAAATCCGATGGATATAAAAGCCGACTGAATTGTTCATTATCTATGTGAGATAAATCGTGATCCTCAATAATTACTTCGTCCCTGTCCTTCTATTGGTATAAGAGTATGGCCCCATTGTTACCGTTATTATCAGGTAGCTTGTCTTCTAAAAATCCCACGGTCATATTTCGTAGCAATTTCTGGCTCTTCATCCTGATATTTCTCATTTTTATTTCTATATTCCCTTCACCCAGATTTGGTTTTTTCACCATAACCAATCAACTCGGAATGAAGGAGTTCTCGTTCATTAGAAATTGCGCGTCCTGGGGGGTATATTTTACATCTTTGTGTTTCGAGATTTCCACTCGTACTGACTCTTCGCCCTAGGGCTTCAGTATATAGTGATTCTAAAGGAATATCTTCTGAGAAGTTGGTTTCTTGATAACTTCCCTTTCATTATTTCTCCATACTTCCAGATCATTCTCGTAAGTTAGAACAGTGTGTCGCCAGTATTTTGGGGAATTTGATGTTTCCTCGGTAAAGCACAAAGCGCTATGTCTATTTCAACATGTCCAAAATTATAGCATATTATACTTTTCACATCCATCAGTTTTCACATCCAATTTTAGGCATCAACTTTTTTACTGCAATTGCGTGCTTTTCAATTTTCTCGGCGGCCCACCATAAATTTTCCAAATTTAGTTTTTCCCAGTAGAAGGTTTTCGTGACGAGGTAGTGAATGAATCTATTTTCCTGTTTCAACACTGCCATGCTGCCTGCTGACTGTTTTGGTATTCTTATCTTATTTGTTTTGGAATTTGCTGCAATGTCTTTACCCATACGAAGGTCAGCTGATATATACCGAGCTAGCGCGTATTCCAATACTCATTGATGAAATGTCCTTTCCTATCTCCTCAATTATCGCCTTCGTAATTTCCATACCCTACCATCCATGTATCCGTAAGTTTTTCCTGCAATTTCACATGTGAAGTTGTACAGGTGTGTATTTCTCCTTTCTTTATTTGCCTGTATCCTGATATGTTTTTTGTTGATCCAAAAATCTATATTTCCGCTGCCAAAATTGATAACCGTTTGGTGTTCCTCCAGGAATTCCATACCTAGTACCAACGTGTGAGGTAGTTCATCTATAAACATAGCTGCGCATGTTAGTTTCGTTTTTTCTATTATAAGTGTAAATGTGGTTTTTCCTAGGATAGGGATTCTTCTGTTATCAGCTGCCACTAAGTTTGAACAATGTTGATTGGGGATGTAGTTTTCGACCAAGTCTTTTCTAACGATATACAGTTGGGAGACGCTGTCAATATAGTGACGGCATTTATGTTATTGACAATTGTGTTGATCGTTAATATGTTATTGTCGTATGGAAAACGATTATCTATTGTCAATGGCACTTGAGATTTTCGGCTAGAAAGGCGTAATTTACTAGTGCGGATAATCCTTGGAAGGCCTTTTGAAAGTTTGGGATTTCGAAAACAAGTGAATGAATATTCTTTGTTTTGTTTCGGCATGTGGATTGGGTTCAAGATGTCCAGTTACAAACAGACTTTCTCTTAGAACCATAGAAAAAATACAATGAACGAACGGCATTTTGGCCGGCTATGAGTGGGGGAGTAATAGTTTGCGAGGCCTAGAAAGCTTTTCTCAAATCGAGAATGGTCACTTCTCTTCGCTCGGCCTCACGAGCTCGAATACGCCCTACGACAGGGTGAGTTATATATTTTTTTTATTCTTCGAAGGCGCGCTGCCGGCGTGTAATTTTCTGCGACTATAGCCAGACCAGTGGATATTATACGAGTGCTTCCTGGGGAAAAGCAGCTCATTCACTCACAGTTATTTGGAGTCCTAATCGTGATCTCGAAGCTGGCGATAATTTTTATTTTTGTGAATTCTTAGCGACGCTTCGCATCCTACACCGTACTAAGGACTGGATACGAGGGTTGATAGCCAACGGCAGCAGATTGAGGGATTTTTGGATCGTCAACTTCAAGAGTTCTAGCCTCCGGTCTTTTGATTGATCAACCTTTTCGTTTCAGCTCCTGATACAGGTTTTTCCAGCGTCCAGCTGAGTTCTACGTAATACGTTGATTTGTATACTAATTAACCCTTCTCTTACAGGATCCTGCACTCATGTGCTTTGGTATGCGGGGTGGTCCAAGCCTAATTTGATTACTCCTGAGGCTGGGGGAAAACCCCCTCATCGTCGGCAGCTCACTGACGTGATATCCCTCACAAACCGCGATTTGTGACAGATACACTGAAGCGGACGTCAACCAGAATTGAACCTAGAGATCATACACGTGTATAAACCTCAGGGCACGGGTCTTTCTGCGACTAAAAACTTATCAGTTACACTGCGGTGATAGGTGTAAACACGGGTTATTAATAATATATTCTTTCAACAAAACTAAATGTTTTAGCTCATGTGTGTCGAATATGGGTAGGGATCGTAGGTGCCTCTGTATGACCGTGGCATAAGCTCAATGTCGTGTTTGCAGTTGTACGCGTTAATTTTATTAAGATAGGCCACGGTACGCGCTTAATTTTTGGGGAGTAAATTCATTTTTGATATCCCTCCATGTCCTACAATTTACGCTCGAGGACTCGCCCCAAAACACAAATTCAACAAACTTCATGTGTAAGTATCACGCGAGTTTCATATAACCAAGCTCCTGTTTGTTCTCCATATGAGAATCGGTCGGCTTTTCAGCTCATCCTAACTGCGCCAGTCCGTGGTTCATTTTCTGTTGAAAATAATTTTCCTTTTGGCTCTAGCTTGGGGAGCCCTAAAATCAATAGAGATAATTCTGTCTCAGAAAGTGTAGGCCCGAAGGCTCACAGCTGTTTGTTGGAATCGCGACGCGTTGAAAATTGCGCTACGGAATCTAGCGACCCTCTAGATTCGTAAAAAGCAGTGCATTTAAATTCACTTATATCTCCTAGGTTAAACCGTTTGAGAGAAAGTATGGATTGTATGAATGTGATCAAAAATCTAGTTGGGAACTTTCCTGTTGAAGACAATGATGAAACACCGAATACTTTTTCTGTTGAACAGAGTACACTGCGGGATCTGAGTCAGAGGAAAATTTCTACTTATTTTTGTGTCAATAGGCCATTGAGAGCCTCCAGTAATATTTTGCATTTCGGCGATAGACCCGCCAGGGTAACTCAAACCTCAGTAAATGATGTCTTACCACAAGGAGTTGTGGAGGCCTTTCAAAATTTAGAACGTGATACGTTAAGTTCAGGGGCCTCCAGCCCACTCAATTTTTTTAAACAATTTTCAAGAAATTCAGGAATGAATGAAGTTAGAATGTTTGAGTCAAACCGCCCCCGCACTCCAGACAATGATTCTCAGAGTTCTCAGAGTTCAATCGTTCGCGAGCTAGTGACGAGCCCCCGATCGAAGGGGTCCCACCTGCACGCGAGGCCGTTCATCAAACGACCCGCCCGAATAGTGAAATCCCTGCTATTCGGCAGGTGGTATCGCCGGTGGTAATGCCGGTGAGGAAATCTCACCGCCTCCTTCCCCTGTAGATAATCGACCTGTTTCTGAGACATTATGAGTGACATTGCGATTTTGTGTTGCCTCTCTTGTAGATAGGGTGGCAGGGGGCCTACCGACATCCTTGGAAGTTTGGGGATTGTATGTTTGCTTCTCCCTGCACGAACTCGCGAAGTGTCCTATTTTTCCACAGGAATAACATTTGTGTCTCCCATGTGTTGTCCTTGTATTTGTCTGTGTGTTCCTGTAGTCAGGCCTGTACTGCTTTTGCAAGTTTTGCGAGCGTTGTAAGTTTTGTCCTCTTTTCCTATTGTACCCCTGATTTTCTGCTCTGGTGTGGAATGGTTTTGGGTGTTTTGGTGATTTTCATAGAGGGGCCCTCTATCTCCGAAATATTGTTCGGGACGATTTGTGTACTGGGTAGAGTTGCCTTTCAAATAGTCGTGATTACCCGTGTTCCTATCCGAAGGGTTGTAGTAGCCTCTGTTTCTGGTACTATCGTGGTACCCCCTCTCGTATCATTTCGGATAGGCTTGTGTACAGAGTGGTGGCATTGGTGGTTGTATGTTGTGTCATTTCTGTATGTGAGGGCTGTCGAGTGTATTGTGGTCCGACTTGTGGATGAAGAGATATCCTCCAGTTTGTCTATTATCCTCTTGAATTCTTTCCAATCCATTTTATCTTCCAGTATGTGCCTGTAGTTGGGGTACAGATCTTTTCTCAAGCTGTTTTCGAAAAATTTTCGGCAGTGCCTGTTGGGTTGAAGTTTCTGAAAATCGTTTGTAGGTAAAAAAAATGATTTTACGGATTCGTTTTCTCTCTGTTTTCTTTCATAGAAGATTTTTATATTTCGTTTTCCTGGTATATTTGAACTTTTGTGTCCGTATGTATTGTTTTCGGTTCCAAGTTATTTCCTAATTGACTGTTTTCAGCGATCTCCTCCTTTTGTTTCTGCTCGATATCTTCAATACTGGATTTGTTCCTGGGTATTTCTATTCCGGGTTCCTTTGGATACTCGGCTTGACAGGTAACTTGCACAGTAGTTCCTTCCTGAATTGTCAAAATTTTTCTTGGGTTCTCTTGCTGAGAAGTTGCCGTTTTTCTAGTGGAGTTGAAATCGAATATTTGTGTACTTTGGTGGAAGTTGCGTGGTGATTAGGGTCTCGAGGGTGATTCTCCCTAATCGGCCTCAGAATATTTGATTTTTTATTATGAAAATGGGCCATATATTTTTATATAAAATCATGAGCATCTTCAAATATTTGACTTGAATATTTCCAAAATAATTATTCACAATATGACTTGGAATTATTTGTCCCTCTGCCTGCATATTGGGTGGTACTCCATTTGGCCTGAATCGATAAAATAGTTACGTCTATCAAAATAGGTGGCTCTGGTTCATTCAAAGACCTGGCTATGTTGTGTAGATCTGCAGTAGCTACAATCACTAACAGAGCAGTTTCTGTTTTTATACGCATATCATATGCTAAACATGGAAAACGACTTTTCCAAACTCCTATTGTTCATTCTTCAATATTCCTCGTTCTCATAAGCGACTCATTATATAATTGTTGCGCTCGTATAACAGGCTCATTCAGTGGTGTTAGCAAAAATGATTGTAACGTATAGCCACTATCCCCTAAAATAATATTTTATTTGGATTGGGTCCACAGTAATGGAAACAAAATTTGCTGAGATAGATGAAGAATAATGTGGTAGTAGGGTCCGTACAATTTTATCACGTGAAGTCATAAGAAGCAATTGCACCTTAAAAGAGATTAATTACCAAAAGTATCTAAAAATTCGCCTTTATGAAGTCTTTACTGTCTTCTGCATCCATTTCGGAAAAATGGGTATTGAAGCTACCACACATCCTACTACCTACCTAACAAAATGCCATTGCCAAATTTTTCATTTTCAAATCTGGCATGAATTCTACTATTTATTAAAATAATTGCATCATGCGCTGATCCAAGCCATCTCGCGACGATGTCTGAAATCTTCATGTCAGAGTCACATACTATTTGAGTATTCATAGAGAAATATCGTTTTCGATTTCTAAATACCTCTCCATCTTCACCACCTAAACAAACAATTTATTTTTCAGAATTATATCGACCTGTCATGATGAATAATTTGTCAGTATCTGCATTGCTTTCCCTTGATTAAACTTGAGTTTCTGTATACCTGGATTCCTTATTCCTATGTGTATTCCATCCACAACACCAATGGTCCTTGGACATATTGCAATATCATAAAATTTAACTTGATATAATGTGAATAGAGACTTGCTATTGCAGCGGAACTTCTAGCAACAATTCTAGATACTGTAGATGTGTGCATACCCCCAAAATCTACCAATGAATTCAGATGTTCTCCAGTAGCATAAAACCTAAGCGTCATGAGTAATTGGTCGAATGGGGGTACACTGTTATTTCTAGAATGAATCAATTTAATTGATATTCACTGCATATTTAGCAGACAAAATTCTGGAACATTTTCAGTTATTTTATGATTACTTACACATCATTGGGATGTTCTAAAATATGGTATATCTGTTCAAGAACGAATATAACCTTTTCTAGTGTAGTGTAGTCATCCATTTTTCGGAAATAATTTTTGCATTCAATCATGCGTTTCGGGAATCCATTCTCAATAATTTCCATTATCTCTGAATCGTCGTCGAATATATCTTCATACTCCACATTTACATGCATTCTGATATATAAAAATTATTATTAAAACCAAAAACGAACTTTCACACTTCATGAGAAAAGTTGGTGGTTTAAATAGATCTAAGTTTAGGAAAGATAAACTTGCAAATAAAAGGCAGTGCAAAGTTAAATCCCTGATTGTAACGTTTGCTTTTCGCAAAAAGTTCATTTCACTGCTCTGTGCAAGTGATATGGAATATAACAGCAAATAGATCACTTTTAAATCTGGTAACATTTCCCTGGTGAGGTTACAGGTTATGACAATGCCATAAATAACCCTTTTATTTCCACAGCTCGACGGATGCTCTGATTCTCCACCTCAGGATATTATTTGAATATATTTCAATAACAGGGCACATTTCGAATAATAAAACTGTCTAACGAAAATACTTCAAAACATACCAATTTCGATATCATTTAGAAATGTCAAATGTCCTAGCTAGGTGCACATGGAGTAAGTTAGTGTACCCTGGTGCAACGTTACAGAATATACAAAACGGAAATGACCCTTTTTGTCCGATCTGACCACACTACAGGATAGTGAAATATATTGTTTCATTATTGGGATGAGTTATGTAGACCGGTTTTTGGAACATACCTGAATTGTAACAGGAAATTATAAAAAAATTTAAAAGTGAAGTGTTGATATTTGTTGGGGAATAATGAAGTTGGAATTCTTCCACTTCTGTTCCTGGCTTCACTGAAAGAACCCGTGGGTGGTGAGCCAATTAACTTTATCATCTCTATACAAAGCAGGAGAACAGCTCTGCTGCGAGGTGAATATAACTTCCTTATTTCTAAAAGAATTCAAGAAAATTGTGTTTTGGTGAACTTTGAACCAAAAATTATGAATAATTAAATAAGGTTCGTCAGACATGTTTTACAAAGTTATTTTTTATTTTGTTAAATGATCTAGTTCTGCCAGGTCGTTCATCATAGTTAGTTCAACACAGCTCGTTAATCACAGCTAGTTGATCACCGCTCGTAAATCACAGATTCAATCAAGATACGGTAATGAACATCACCAGTTGAATCTTCATAAAAAAGATAACTGAGACCACTAGAAGTTGCTAAATAAAAACCACTCATTGAGACACAAGTTAGATTGGCAGGATTGAATATTCCATAGGAGGCAAAGAATCGGAGGATGCCCAGAGCCAAGGAGGTCTTGGAAGCCTGGATCATCAACTATTGGATCTAACCAAATATTGGTTATTGGGACGTCGAGGAAGATCTCATACAAGACTGTGTGAACGGCCCCGTAACAACGGAAACATGTCAGGTTGAATGCATTTAATCAAGTGTTCGAACATGAAAAACGATACTTGCTATTGAGATTCATTTGGGTACCAGTTTACATTAGTCACCAAGATGAAACAGTATTCTGCACTGATTTTGAAAGTGGTTTTTTTCGCATATGAATTGTATACGTGTATTTGTTCATAAAGAACCAGGAATTGAAGGGTTATTTTGAAGGTTCAGAGTTTTATTGTGTGATTCGGAGAATGTTCCTTGTTCAGTGAGTTTATCTATAGAAATTGATAGAGAATAAGTTGGGTGCAGTATTTTTAACTCAGATGGCGTTCAAATGTCAACTTTATGAAACCAACTTAATTTTCTGGAAAATATAAATTTTTGGAATTTTTAATCACTTAACTAATGGAACCACGGCCTCCGCAGTAAGAGTCAGCCACTCGCACCTTTTCAGGAAGGATTATTTTATAACTTTGAAAAAGAAATAAGAAATGGTAATATGTTTAATCCAAGTTCAACATTAAACCTTCCCTACATAGCGTTGGTGCAACTACACATGAGAGCCGTCGAACTTGTTCGCCAATTTGTTACTCATGCCTGTATCCGCCTTTTTGGTAGCAACGCTACGTCAAAGCACCAAGTCTCCCACCTTGTATGTGGTTGCAACCTTCCCCTTCTGATAGAAACGCCTGTTCGCCTTCTGTGCAGACTTCTGAATATTATTTTGAGCCTAGTCCTCTCAGATCCCGGCACAACCAGACAGGGTTCAGACAATCTGATCGCCCCGAGGTCCGGATAACTAATTTTCACACGTTTATGAGCCGTCTGAGAAGATTCATTATACAATTTACGGGTATTTCCTCTAGTGCTTGCAAACACCTTTGGTTTTCTCGCCTACTAATAATTCGCCAATTGCGCCCTAGTTAGCCATGGACCTTTTGTTGAGTAGCCTAGCATTCCTCCGTAGTGCCTTTGCCTGACCTGAATCTTTTTCCCGCATTCGCCTGGGAACCTGTAGGCCTGTGATATATAGGTTATTGTTCGATAAATTAATTTGCATGCTCCCTAGATGAGTCAACCCGAAGTCATCATTGCCCTTGGAAAAATAAACAGAATAACGCCTCAATAAATCGAGTAATCGCCTTTAGCACCCCTCCGAAATATGATATACGTTTACCCCAGACAGATCAAAAGTATTTGCAGATATTGGTCTCACCTGAGTTACAGACGGGCGGGTTGATGAAACCACCTCTTTGCTGCACCCTCTAGCTTCGACTGCGTCAACGTCGATTTGACATAATTCGTCCAGCCATGTATCATGCCCAGCTGGTCAATCTTCGGGAGCCATCTCTCAATGTCTGCGTTATCGGGTCAAAGCGATCTACTACCTCAGAACCCAGTTTAAGCGGACGCCTATCGAACCCTTGCGCCAGATTGACATTGTCACCATGACCTGACCTCGATAGTCCTGGTATCGCCAAATCGAAGGTTCCTCCTACCACCAAGGCCGCCTGCTGCTTAGCGACCTTAAGGCTTTGAATGAGGTCGCCCGCCACAGTTGATTCACCAACTCGCCCACTGGTATACCGGAAAGATTTGTCTCCCCGCCTTGCCGCGAAGAATCGGAATTTCACTGCTTTTCCCCACGCCTTGAGGTCCACCTCCTTATGTATCACCAAATGATCATTGCCCAAACTATCCATAATCTGCAAATAGAAGGAAATATGCAATACCTAAGTCGCCAACAGTATTCAGTATTCAACGTCTTGTACGATATACGCAACATCAATGCAGAAAAATATTTTTTTAGTACTCCCCAACAATCACTTGTCATCAAAACATTTCCACAACCCTTCGGTTTGCAAATGAAATTAAGTTAAATCAAGTATGCCACTTGTGAAGGGGTTTCTCCCCCTACTATCAAACTTTGACGCCTATCACTGTTTTCGGTCTCACCTCGGGCGCCACCTTTTGGTTTATAGTGGAAAAGGCCACTTTTGCTCCGGCCAGTCTTAGTGAAGAAAAACACTCCAGGGGTCAGTATAGTCGTGACAATGTGACGGCGCCAGCAAGGCAGGCTTTGATTGCCTTTAACTGGGTTTCGAACCTGGGTGGCGACTGCGCACTAGATGTCAAAATTCTACTCAAGCTAGTAAATGGAAGAATACTCTAAAAACAAGATAAACATGTAAATTAAATAACAATAGAAATACAGTCAGGGCGGCTGATGTCAGCCTCAAGTTATTACATAAAATACGACTGGCAAGCACTAACTATCGACACAAAGCGGGAAGGGTGTGTTAACGTAGGCGGAGTACACGTAGTAACCAAAAGCTCCTGTGAAAAAGGGGGTCCTACGGATTAGTATGCAAGCTCAAAAACGGGTGCAAGGCAACAGCGGGTATCAAATGCAAGTCTTTACGGACGGCCAAAGCGACTAATTTCAATAGCAGTGCGTAATGCTCCACGTGGGGCTGGCTAAACCTATCCTGCCTAGCTTTTATTCTCCCATTCTGTCTTTCCCTGATTAGGACACGCCAAGCGCAGGAAGCTGAGACGTGAGAAATGTCTACCCCTTCTATGCGACCTCCAACCGTGTTAACTATTATTTTAAACTTCTACTTACGACACGCCGGAGCGCAGGAAGCTGAACGTGAGAAATGTCTACCCCTTCTATGCGACCTCCAACCGTGTTTACGAATCCCTTAAAAACCGACACGCCGGAGCGCAGGAAGCTGAGACGTGAGAAATGTCTACCCCTTCTATGCGACCTCCAACCGTGTTCCCTATCTCTGTTTTAACAAAAGTCACGCTAGAGCGCAGGAAGTTGAGACGCGAGAAATGTCTACCTCTTCTATGCGGCCTCTACCCGTGCTTCCTATATCTGTCTACAAAGTCACGCCGGAGCGCAGGAAGTTGAGACGCGAGAAATGTCTACCACTTCTATGCGACCCCAACCGTGCTTTTAATTTAGCCAAACGTATCACATTACTAAAACTGCTCTTATGATAAAGGAAACTAAATGACTCACCGGGTCTGATTTACTGGGCTGACGGTCACGGGCTATCACTCAGCGTACGTGGTGGTTCGTATCGGATCTCAAACACGACTGAAATTATCAGCGCCGCAATAAAGTGAACATGGGACTCTGATGACTACGGTTTGATCATGCGCAAATCACACTTAGGGCACTTACAAAATATTTCCGATATACAATATTTACCCAAACTCCGATCTCACTCCTTCGGCAAAGCTCGGGACGGTCGTGGACTGCTTCGGGCTGTGGCTCACACTCTGGATACTAGTCGGACGCGTGACTGCTTCTACTAGGCTTGGCAAGCTACTGAATCTTTGAAATATTTCGAAATGCAACTACAGTCGGCTTTTCCTCCTCTTTTGCGAAGGCCTCTCGACCGACTTATATGCGCGCGCCGTTTTGTGTCGATTGAGATCCAAATTATATTTTCATAGTAAAATCCTGCTGTGACGTCAGCTTGCGACTCAACTGTACTCTCTGGCGGACGACTGAATGTGCTCCGCTCACTGCTTGTGAAATTCTCCTAAGTGGCAATCCACGTGATGTGACGTCAGCTCGGTAGCGTGTGTCTTTGGCTCGACTGGACTGATGTCTGTCGCTCCTATCGGATGACTGAATTCTCTCGGCCGTATTTGTAAATATCCTACTTGGTTTGATACAAATGTTTTCTCGAGAGTTTGTTGGCTAGCGCAGGTAATACTCGCGCGTGCTATTTATCTACGCCCCGCGGTATTCGCGTGATTTCCGGGAGGCGTTTAGTCTGTATTATTGGGATAGATGTAATCCACGGATTTATCACGAACACGAATGGTATTTCTAGACCTATTATTACTGTCAAGAGGAGTTAAATTCCTTACAGGGAGCTTTTGGCTGATAAATATAGCGGCAAAATAGCAACTCCGTTACACACCCTTCCCACTTCGGGGGAAAAAAAAGTTTTTTTTATGTTAACACCAGTGAGCCCGGACGGCCCTCGACGGAATTAAACAAACAATAAATACATGAAACTTCGTGATTTTCTCTCTATCTCTCTCCTTTGTTATTACCCAAAATTTTATCTCTACAAAAAAAATTATTAGTCACATCAGGTGCCTGCCAGGTGCCTACCCCCCTTGGTAGACGAACCCTTCATTCGGAGTAGGTCCACCTGATACATAAAATACGGAACACAAAATAAACTTAAATGTGGCCCTTAGATACTTCTAAATGAATAAAAAAAAACTCTTGTTTGGTTGCCGGGGTGTTGTTTCAGTGGCGGCTGAAAGGATGTGGGCACCCACAATCAGGGCAGGTCACATGCCGAGCCGGGTCGGGACAGTGGCAAGGGGCTGGGGAGTTCCATGGTCGGTTGGGGGGTCTTTCCTTACTTCCGAACCGGCTTCGTCAAAATTGAATTCGTCAGTTAGGACAGATATAGGTCTTGTGTCCCCATATGGAGTACCCTAGGCGCTAATGGGTTAGTACCATCTATTAAGATTGTATTAAACCATCCAAAATATATCAATCAATAATATCACCGACACCGATCGAACACTCCTCGTTAAGCTATTTGCACACACACACCGATTTTGGACGGTCAGTATAAAATCGGCTGATATTTTATTGGTAGCAGGTGCTAGCAGACTCACCGGATTTTTACCTGTCAAACAATCAGTTGCTTTGTTGTCGTGACATGAGGTTTATTGAATAATAATGGGTCCTAAACGAGTTGTTGCTATGTGGTTATTGTATCGCCGTATTAAGCGCCGTAGGATTGAGCGCAAGT
>JAFIRS010007241.1:0-27060 GCA_018342105.1 Gonioctena quinquepunctata | reverse complement strand
TATTGTTGTAGAAACGTTTTTATTTGTTTTTTTTTTTTTTTTATATTTAGTTAAACTTGGGAAATTGAAAAATTTTTTTAAAAGCTACAATAATTCTGTGTTTATATAAAATGATTTTCCCGCCCAAATATACATTTTGGGTTTAAATGTTGTGGGTCTAGTTTTCCTTTTCCTGTTAGGGTTTTTTTTTGGAAAAAACCCTGTATATATAACAAAATAAAAGGGAAACCCGAATAACATTTATTGTTTGGGGGATAATAAATGCTGGGTTTTAAAACCTGATATTGAAAAACCCTCTATATTACAGCAGGGTTACATCACATGTTTAAAAACCTGTATGTAGTAAGGAGATCAAAATTTTTTTTTTTTAAATGTTGATAAATTATATAAAATATCTTAAATTAGGGAAAAGGGAATTTGGGGGATATGTAACTTTATTAGAAATGACATATCATGTATAAAAAACATCTACCCGGCAATTTGTTAACATCAAACAAATACCCAAAAAAAGGATTGTTCCCTAGAATATTGATATTGAAACAATAAAACAATTAATTATATACCCTTGTAAATTTGTTAACCTATAACCCTTTATTTTTTTAAAAATTTATAATAAATATATATATATATATAAAAATATATATATATATATATATATTTATATATTTTTTTCTTTTTTTAATATGATTTTTTAATTTTTTTTTTTTTTTTACTCGTTAGTTTATTGCCTTTTTTAATACTATACTATTTTTTTTTTCCTTTTTTCTATTTTTTTTTTTAATATGTTTTTACACTTGTTTACTCTTTTGATTTTTTTTTAAAGCATTCCATTCCATAAGTCTGTAATATATTTGCATGTCTATACATTGTAATATGCCTTCTTATATGTATATTAGGGTTCCTAATTAAATAAAGATCTATCTATCTAAATACTCCGAAAAGCTCCTGTTGCGGAAATTCGGAGATTACATACATGTCTATGTGATGTCAAAAGTACTTCGTATGGGAGGTTTAATTTCCTCAATGTTAAGTTTTAAAACGTATATGAGATGTTTTTTTTGCTTGTTGGGTTTCCTATGAAAAAAAAAATTTTCAAATTTCCAAATCATCAAATTTTTGAAAACCCATGAGTCTGGAAAAAGGGGATATTGAATGGTTTATAGAAGTCAATAAGAAACACATTTTTGGTTTTTTTAAAAAACCAAAAAAAAGGCAAAATAATGAAGGTTGATTAGGAATATACCAAATAATTGTCATTGTCATAGACATTTTATTTTGAAGGGAAGCTGGAATGAATCTTCTGTGAAGCTAGGGTATTCTGTGGTAACTTCGTTGGATACGAAAGGAATGAATGTAGATGGTGATTTAATTGGATTCAAAATGGTTCAAAAACGACTTTAACAAAAACACATGAACTACACAAACAGATTAGAGACTTAGAAATCCTACGAGAAATAAATTCAGAGATGCTGGGCACGATTAGATTGTTGGAATTGAACATTACATACAGTAATGAAGTTGTCACTCTGAAGAATGAACTGACTCACCTAAAAAACATAAGGGATAACTCCATTAGAGAAATAGCATGATCTCCCTCAAAGGTGTCAGAGCGGAAGAAATTGGATTTTAATAAAATACCAAGACACGCATGCAAAAAGAAAAACATGTTAATTGTATCTACCGTTCATGGTAAAGGCTTGGCAGAAGTCTTGCCTAAACAAACGCAAGACTATTCCATACTATCCATTGTAAAACCAGATGCCACAGACTCTGAATAAGTAGATACGGCTATCAACTTTACAAGAGAGTTTACTAAAAAGGATATATTAATATGGCCAAAACGTCTCACAATAAGTTCAGTGGACGTTATTTCAAACACACCATTATTATTCTGAACCTTACAGATTTGATGTGTATGAATCAACTGATTTATGAAAATAATCTTCTCAGCTGCAAGAAACTTCACTCCCAGAATAATAACCAAATCTTTTTCTTGGAGTGCAATAACACAGTGCGAAGAAGCAATTATGTGGACTCAGCCTGAAGAATGCTGTCAAGTTTTTCTTAGGAAAAGCTATATTGAGCACTCTGAAAGGACTAGTATCTACAACAAGGAACCGTGAATCTGAACAGAGTGGGATTAAAACGGTCTTGATCCATGTTAGTGCGCGTACAAATACTAATGAATTATCTGAATGGCCCTATAAAATCGACTCCAAGGAAAATATTTTTTGCATTTATAGATCACCAGCTAGTGACTAGGCTAGAACTGCTTTTAAATGAATTACCCATGAAAGCTTCTATAATAATAAATGGAGATTTCAATATTAAATATGAAGAGCATTGAGTGAATACCCTGTTGCTAAATATCTATTGTTATCCTTTGTCTTGGTCATGCACGTTGAAAATGCAACTCGCCACTCTATTCACTCTACTACCGAAATTGATTATGTTTGTAGCAATATGCATGAGAAATGCAGTTCTTGTCTTGTTATCAATACTTTTTTATCTGACCATGAACCGTTTTCAAGCTCATTCGGTATATGTTTTACCCAACCAAAGTATGTGCGACTATACAGCAAAATTTTAAAAAATTTAGAGAATGTGTCTCTGACTCAGAGAAACCCTTTGAAATGTTCCTTGAACCTCTTTAACACTCTTCTATGGATCCTTTCCACTACATAAACTTATGGGTAAACGAAAAACAAAAGGGTGCTTGACAGAATGGATCAAAAAATTTAAGGTGCCTGCATAATATAAGGAAATATACTAACGAAAAATTTTTCCACACCTACTTTACTAACTATCGAAGGATCTACAGGACATTGGTCAAAACCGCTAAGGAAAGTTACTACAAAAATAAAATTTATGAATCGGATAATAAATCCAAAACCAGCTGGAATATTATTAACGATCTGAGAGGCAAAAACCATATAAACAAAACAGAGACTACTCCAACACCTAACGAACTGAATAATTATTATTGCACTGCTGCTAGTAAAATAACACAGGATTCAACACAATATACTGACCCCATGGAACACTTTGGCAAGTTTTCCATTTCTCAGTCATTCGTATTGTATGATACAGATGTTCGTGAGCTAAAAGAAGTCATGTTATCAATTACAAATGAAAAAACGCATGGAATTGATGAGATTTCTTTAAGAGTTCTTGAAAACCTGCCAGATAAGGCTTTTCATACTTTAGCCACACTAATAAATATCTCATTTCAAAAAGGAATATTCCCAGACTTCCTGAAAACAGCCATTGTAATTCCCTTACATAAAGGTGGGGCCCCCGAGACACGCCAACAAATTTCCGGCCTATTTCTCTTATACCAGCTCTAGCAAAAATAATTGAAAAAATTGTAAAAAATGATAATAACAAAATTCTTTATCAAACACAATATAATATCCCAAAATCAGTACAGATTCCAGGGAAATAAAAACTCGTGTGATTTTCTCATTCTCATTTCTCCAGGAAGTGTACACAATTGTCAACTGCGAGGAGGATGCGGCAGCTGTATTCTGCAATTTCTCCAAGGCTTTTGACTGTGTTGATGATCGAATACTACTGGCTAAGCTGCACCACTATGGCTTCAGAGGAGTAGTAAACAAATGGATAGAGTCCTACCTAACAAATCGCACGCAACTTCGACCGTATCTAATAAAGCACCAGTTAACTGTGACATACCACAAGGTTCCATACTTGGTCCCACTCTTTTTTTGTTGTACATTAATGATTTGAGGAGAATATTTATCTCGGGTAAATTTACAATTTTCGCAGACGACACCACAATCTGACAAAAATAAAATTGACCTGAAAAGGAAAATCATCTGCGACATGAAGAAAGTAAAAAGTTGGTGTGACTCTAACCTTCTTGCCCTTAACGTAACAAAAACCAATATACTAAACTTCAAGTGCGATCTGGATAACATCGAACTAGATAATAGTTTCATAGAGCCGTAACAACACCAATTTCTTAGGGGTATTCATTGAACATAATCTGAAATTTGAAGAGCATGCCATGAATTTAAACAAAAAACTGGTGTTCGGTTGTTTCACTGTAAGAATGGTTTCACATGAACTCAGGCCCTCAGCAGCTTAAACAGTATACCATGCATTAATTGAATACCATCTAAGATATGGCACCCCTTTTTGGAGAGTATGCAATAATAATATCATGCAAAGCATCTTGATTTTACAAAAAAGAGCAATTAGATATATGTCTAAAGCAAAGGCACATGACCCATGCAAATGAATTTTTGGCTTACATAAGTTACACACTGTTGTTGCCATATTCATAGAGGAGACAGTTTGTCTGATTAAAAAACGGTGATTAAAAAGCGGTAATTTTCGTTGTCAGTTTTGCCGTTGATATTGTTTGAAAAATCAGTTCTTGTTATTGTGTTCACATATGGAAGAATTAAAGGAGTAAGTCAACATATGAAAAACGAAAAAGCAAGCGTCATATGAATAGGTTGGTTAAAAAGAGTACCCAGATTACTGTAAACACAATTAATGCTGAATTAATAGCTAGGGAAAATATTGTATTAACACATTCAGTGCGCATGACCCCGATGTGGGCCGCAACCGTCACTCTCCAGGTGCGCGTGGCCCCGTTCGGTACCGCAGTCACCCTTTCATAACATGAAGCAGTACGGGCTAAGCATCGTTGCGAACCGGATGTATTTTTGTCAGCGTGTAGATTACGCATCGGGAATAGACAGTGTTTGCATAGTTTCTCAAGTTTTTTAGTCTTGTGATAGTTCAAGATGGCCGACAATGAGCAGGGACCCTCAACTTCAAAGAAACCTAAATTAGTGTTGAAAAATCCCAGAAAACTCACAGAAGAAGAACTTTATTCTGTTTTAATGGCATCTAGTGATAAGGATGATGAACTATTACGTGAAATAGGACAATTGAGTGATATTGATGTTCATCTGGAGCAAGGTGATTCTGATTCCGAAGAGGATTCTTCGGACGAAGATGACACAGGTAATATTTTCGATTTCTTACGTTCTAAACCAAATATATATCTGAACATAAGCTCAATAGATACATTTCTAGATGTGAAACAAGAAACGCAGGATGAAGTTGCAAACAGCCGTTCGGAAATAGTACCTGCCGTCATTTACCAAAGTCCCGTCGGAGGTTCGTATTTTGCCGCTCCTGGGATGCGACACGCTCGAAAAGTCGCAGCGAATGTGTTAACAGCCCATCAATTAGAAGTTCATAATGAATCTCGACTCATCAAATCATCCTTTGATACTGGGAGTACTGGGACACAATTTGAGGATTACATTGAAGCTTCATGTTCACAGGAACAGGAGCTTCTAGTGTGTTCCGATTCACAGGATGCTTCAGATTCACAACATGATGATTCAATGTCTTCTAATTATAGTTCTAATTCTGATATTAATTACGATATGTTGGAGCCAGAACAGGGTTTTCAAGATTGATGATAATCTCATATTAATTGTGGAATGAGATACCTGAAAAAGAACAACTTCGATTTGTCACATTCCATTTAAACACCCTAGATTGATTAAAATAATTTTATGAGATGATTTCATTGGAATCTTGTTGACTTAACCTTATCTATTTTCTATTATTATCTATTTTCAGTGTCCCAGTTTCAATTATTTGGTGGAAAAGATGCTGCTGAAGGCACAAGAAAGATCTTTACAAATCTCATTACACACCGATTATTTCTAACTATGAACTGTGAAGTGAAGTGGGATTATGTGTTATGAAGAAATTACATACTCATTCATGGTAAGTCAAAATCCTCCATCTCCCACTATTTGCTTATACTTCTTCATTTCAAACAATCTACAGATCATAAATCACCCAATCATCTTGAGTTAATATATATATATATATATATATATATATATATATATATATATAGAGAGAGAGAGATGTACACGGTCATTGTGAATCCCATGAAGCATATGAACGAGACGCAGTTTAGCCCGGAGTAACCTTATTAGTCCCGATATCGGGCTCTACAAAGTATCAACCTGTATCTCCTCACTGGGTGATCAGAATTGAATGCAGGTCATTTCTCCACCTTTTAGATGGGACACACAATATACCATTTCCATAACCAACATACGCGATATAGTTCTTCGGTTCGAACTGTAGGGGGCGCTTTCCGTATATAGGGATATACACTGCAGAATTATATACTTCTTCGTAGAGCCCACAAACTTTTGTGTCGTTGTGTAGCCCTAAATTTGGCAACATCGCAATCGCTGCCTCCATGAATGTAATATATATGATTTGCTGGATCTGTGATCTGTCCTAGCGCAAGGAGTAGTTCATAATTCAATATAAAAAATATTTATCGTTCATTTTTCAAATTAGAGAATTTGAGTTTGAAATAGTAACAATATTTGGAGATATATTTACCAATTCTTCTTCTAAGGGGAATTTTGTGCGATCAGTCCATCTACATAAAGTATGGTTGGAAAAAAGTACAGAATAACCAATATTGGCTTACAAAAGCCTTATTCTTCAGTTTTCATTGTAGATTCAATTTTTGTGCATCAAACGATAGAAATTCATTTACACTGATGTAGACCATATAGGGAAGACGGTCTACCAAGAATATTATTGACTTTCTTGGAATGCAATTTTGCGGTCTTCTGAAGTTGAAATGTATAGAACTTTTCTAGTTTTGTTTAATCAAATACTTACATTAATTGCTAAAAAAGGGGGAAGGAAAGAACAGTTCACCTATACAAAATAGGTTGAACCACCTGAAATCATCACATCAAATTCAAGCCCAGATGAGTCTGTTGAGGAAAGATATTTTGTATTGTATACAGGAAATACTCTCATTAGTTCTTGATTGCGGAAAAATACATACACATAAAGTTCCGGTTCATTAATTCATTTTTTCAATCTTCAAAAGCTGCAACATCGACAAATATTGAAGTAATAACTCGACAATATGCATCTTTTTGTGGGTAATTCAAAGATCTGGTTGAATGTTCAGTGGTTCAGAATTATTTGTTCTCTGGTTTTGTAATGCTTGATTAGGATTATCCCCTGTTTTATTTGAATAATATGAAATATTAATATCGGGAGGGTGCTTAGAGATCGATTGTGAATAAATGACAAAGAATTAAAATACAAGTAGTATATATTTCGTCCAATTGAATTAAAATATGCAGACAATATATGATGGAAAAAAATATCTCGGAAAAGCTGGGTTCAGGATCAACTAGAGATACCAAAATTGAGCTTCTCGGGAAGGTAGGCAATTGATTTTTTTGTGCATGTTTTTCGCCCATAGATATCTTTAGATATGGGGAACGAATCAGAACCAAACAAAAACTGAATTATTCGCTGATGAGTACTCCATATTTTTTTGGGGTATTCCAATCACATGATACCATTGATTTACTTTGCATAAAAAAGAAAAAATCTATATTTTCACAATTATTATTTCCATGAAAAACTGTCTAGATCAATCAACGGCAAATTTTATGTGAGCAGCAGTTCGTAGAATAATTTTTTTTTTCTATCGGAATTTTTTTATTATCTTCTGAGTATTGATATCAATGAAATATTGAACAGAAATTTATTATCCACTTTTCTCCTATCTTACTTCTGAATTAATATTTATAACTCCGAAATTTCAGAATGAAATATCAATTTAATGAATATATGAGATATTGAATTTGTTGTTGCTTCTCTTCCCGCTAAGGAAGCGATCAACTATACAAAAAGCCTGAACAAACAATTGGATGAGAGATTAGATTGGTCATCTTATTTTTACTCCATATTTGACCCCGAATGGAAGTGGAGTTATGTTCTCATAAAGTTCTGATCAGTGCTATTTCATGAATTATTTATAAAAATAATGTATATTATGCCGAATAGGATTCAATCATTTAGAAATACTTCCCGAAAACTCGGACCTGAAACAGTAATAGGTATGTTTCTTTGTAGAGGAGAAAAACACAAGGAGTTGAATATTCCAGTTTCTGATGAAGGTACAGATTCTTTTTTAATTCTCAAATCTTTCAGAGAATTTTTCATCCATTGATATTTCATTGCAAGATTTTGGAGATAAATATTTGTTTGGGAGTAAAACTTAAAATTATCGAAAAAACAGTTTTAGTTCAATATTTTTTCCTCGGAATCATTTGCCAAATGATAATTAAAACCTCATTGAAAAAAAAATATATATCTATTGCCTGTTGCTTGAAGAAACTCCTTTATTGACTTTTAGAATTTGACTCTATATTGTTAGATCATTCAATATTCTTTCTTACTTGAACTCCCCTGAATGGGTTCATTCTTGGAGTATATAAAGAAACAATCAGCGCAGATAATTTTCGAACAACAATCTCATATGAAATGAGTTTTCGAGTTAAATGAAATGTTTTTTTTTTCATATACCTCTTCAAGAATAATGTTTGATGCGATATTAGACACTAATGAAAATGGTAATTTTTGGTGGTGGCACTTTCTTCTTGCAAATTTAAATTGTGTAAATATTGTTTTTCTCAATAATGTACACACAGTGGAAAAACTATTTATAGTTATGATTTTTGAACCCGTAAAATGAGGGAGTAACCTGAATAAAAAACACATTCATTATAAAAACACATTTATTGAATTTAACATTATAAAAACAATTCAGAATGAAATAAAATATTGATTTGTTTGAAAATATGAACAGGATGTTCTTAAAATCAAATGTTGAATCATCTGCGACTGAATTGGGTAAGATCTTACCTGGCTGATCGTAGTCAGCTGGTCTGTGTGAACGAAACAAATTCTGAAAGAAAAAGTGTGTCAATAGGGGTACCTCAAGGTTCCGTTCTAGGACCTCTTTTATTTTTAGTTTTTATAAATGATCTCCCGAAATTCTGTTCTAAATCTTCCTTAACTGTTATTTTTGCGGATGACACCAACATCTTGGTATCTGCGAGTACTATGTCTGAAGTAATTAAAAAAGCTCAGGAAGTAACTGATCAAATTTCTGAGTGGTGTTCACTAAATGGCCTGCTTCTAAATACTGCCAAATCTCAAATGCTCAACTTTGTCACAAAAAATACAGCAATTGATATAAGCTATTTGGTAAAATTAAATCATGTATCTTTACATCAAGTAAATTGTACTAAATTCTTAGGGGTCGAGATTGATGATAAACTTACCTGGAAGTACCATGTTGACAGTGTCAAACTTAAACTTAGTAAACATATATATTTAATTCGTCAGTTGAAACAAACAGTCTCTCTTGATGTTCTCAAACTTCTATACCACAGTCTAATTCAATCAGTTATCTGTATGGTCTTGAACAATGGGGTTTATCAGCAAAGCTAATGAAGTCTCTCTATTCAGAAAAAAGCAATTAGAATTTTTGGCTGGTGCATCTTCATGCGAACATTGTAGGCCATTATTCATTCATTACAGTTTTCTAACGATGCCATGTTTGTATATTTACAATACTCTGATATACATTAAAAACAATATTTCAATGATTCCAAAAAATGAACAAATCCACGATTATTTTACTAGAAATAACTCGCATCTACATCAACCTTATAGTAGATTGACGGTATCACAGAATCATCCTATGTACTGCGGGGTTAAACTTTATAATAGGCTAAATAGTGACATTAAATCATCTAATATTGATATCTTTAAAAGGCGACTCAAAATTCTGTCATTGCAGAAAGCATACTACTCTATTGAAGAGTTTCTCCTTGAAACCTAATAGTATTACATGTTCTCATAATTTTATGTTATTTCTACAATATTATTTTTACAATATTTCTCCTCATCTGATGATCGAGTTGTTTAACAATTGTATCATTGACTAATGTCTGTTTTTATTTATTAGAATTGTGTAGTACCTATATTTATTGTATTATATTAACTTTTAGCTGTTTGACCTGTTGGATTAGTGTGTATTTTACGATGATGTTATGTTATGTTCTGCTTTTACTAGTGTTATTGTGAATGATAACTAATTCAATAAATGTTTGATTGATTGATTGATTGAAAGATAAACTTAAGTCACTACACATAAAAAAAAATCCACGATGAAAATTAAGTTATGTTTTGTGAATGACTAACAGAAAACAACTGCTCCCCCGGCTAAAGCCACACTGGACATTGAACTACATTTGATAGATATTCTGGAATGACCCTAACTCAAAAGGAAAAATCTTAAATTGAAACTTTGCTTTTTCATTGAGATGCTTATTTGATTTTATATTCTAGTCTTGATTAGGAACTCATAGAGATGAATGAGGCGAAGAAGAATGTTTTCCGAAATAGAGTACTCACCAGAAATCATTTGTAACATTGACGCAAAAGAAACATATCATTCACTAGATCTTCAATACATTTTTGTCGACGAAAATCTATTTCACGCTTCCACGAGCCTCAGGAAGACCGGAAGAAACGGGAAACACATTTTTAGAAGCAATCTCACTTTGCAAAGATGGAAAGTTAGGAACATTTCTTTCGGAGAGGCACTTTGACATTAAAACCTGTCATGGGGTGTGATAGATTGATTTGTTTGGAAATATGAACAGGATGTTCATGAAATTAGATGTGGAATCATCTGCGACTGAAAGATAAACTTTAGTCACTATCTTCCATCGTTCAAGATAACCTCTTGTGGGGTACTCATGTTGAAAAAAGGAACACTCTCAAATGAACATTGAATTGAAATATTTTTCTGTGAATAGAAAATTCCACGATAAAAATTAAGTTATTTTTTATGAATGTCTAACAGAGAACGAATCCTTTTCCGGCTGAAACGACGCTGGGCATTGACTACATCTGATAGATATTCTGAAAAGACTCTCAAAAGAAAAAATCTAAAATTTAAAATTTGCTTTTTTATTCAGATAGTTATCTGATTTTCTAATCCAGTCTTAATTGAGAACTCATATAGATGAATGAGGCAAAGGAGAATTTTTTCAAAAGAGAGTACTCACCAGAAATCATTTGTAGCGTTGATGCAAGAGAGGAATCGCATTCACTATAGGTCTTCAATAAATTTTTGTTGATGAAAATTTATTTCACGCTTCCACGATCATGAAGACCGGAAGGAATGGGAAATACATTTTTTAGAAGCAATTTCACATTCAAACCTGTTATAGGGTACGAAGATTGATTTGCTTGAAAATATGGACAGGATGTTCATGAAATCATGTGGAATCATCTGCGACTGAAAGATAAACTTTAGTCACTATCTTCAAATCGTTTAGTAGTGCAAGAGCTGATGATAAATTTTTCCGAATTATCTGAGCAATATGCACACTCATGTAAAGGAGTGAAGGATAGGTATATGTGTACCCTTGTTGAACAAGGAAAAATGCTGTTTGCCTAGTCTGATCAATATTCAATTAATTTACGTTTTATCGAGGGTAATATCATATGGATTTTATCGCAATTTTTCTTTGAAATTTTCGAGAAAGCATTTTGATTGGAAATTTTACTGACTGCGATTTGCGGTCTTATTATCTGGCGGCAAATTGCACGAGTTAAATTTCCTAGAGGCAAAATGCTTGAGGGAAAATTCCAGAGATTTTACGATAAATCCTCTAGCACGAATGATATTTGATGAGAATTTTTCCCAAATAACATTTGAAACTGGATAAAGTTATCAGAATTCATGTTATATTTGAATTTTCAACGGGGAAAATCACAACAATTCTTCTTGTTCCAATCTTGAAGGAATCGTGTTGTCGTTTCTAAATGCCTTGACCCTTTACTAATTTAGCCATTCCATAGTTATCTTTGGTCAATCTATCTTTCCAACAATCAATTCATTCAGCTATTTTCATTTTCTTAAATAAAAATTTATTTTCCCAAAGAACTGCTGTGCTATTCGTTCATTTTTATTGCATATTTGGGAGTGTTTAACCACCCATACACTGATCACTGAAATATGGATGTCTTCATTTGTATCAAATATTCAAATTCCAATTTTTATGATCATAACTTAAAAAGTAACGAAACACCTTTATAAATTTCCAACTTTCTATATCACCCCTTTAGGGGTTGAATTTCGGAGAACACTGAAACACGTATTTATGTTCTTGTAACAAAGAACTATAATTCTAATTTTCATGAACTCCACTTGAGAAAACTAACGGTACTCCTACACAAACTTCCAACCCTCACTTCAACCTTTAGTGTTGAATTTGAAAAAATACTGAATTTTTTTATTTTTATTTAAAAAGATAAGCCCAATTACCAATTTTCTCGACTCTCACTTCAAAAGTTTCACATCTTTTCTCTCCCCCCTCTCCCTCCTCTAAGGATGGGATAAGAATACGCAGAGGTTTATATGAAAAACTTCATAATTCTCACATATCTAGTTTCTCCAGATTCGAGAGTTTTCCTGATTCAGAATTATATTCTTCTAGAGCTGGAAAAGTCGATATCTCACTCGATGTTCCATGGTGTGAGACTACTGATCGACTTTTTAATATTTCTTAGTTTCTCTGCAGATATTTCCATATAACCGGGATCATTTTCATTTTCGGTATTATTCGTCTCGCAGCTACTCAGATCGGAAAATTCAACTTCGTCACCTGAACCTGACGAAAAATCCACATTTTTGGAGCTATCAGGTTTCCTCATACAATAATCAACCTGATAATACAAAAAAAATATATTCATCAACTTCAAAGCGTGTTGCTTATCATTGAAGATAAACATTATACTGAATAAGAATTATGTGCTCACCTTTTTGCCTTTTCTCAAGTTATAATTTTGAAGGGTCATCGCCACAATCTGTTTTCCTCTGCTGGACATTTCTGCAAGTCACCGCACGCTCACTGATTTGAGATCACTAATAAATATTTTTAACTAAAAAACGCGCGAGGCAGTAGAGGCAACGCCGCCGGGACACACAGAGGCCGTTTCAATATAGACAATATACGTTTGGGATTCATATCGTAGTGAAAGAATAATTGGCTCTACAACGTTTCAAAGGAGTATACAAATTTTTAAATATTGAGAATTGTTACCCCTCTGAGTGTGCTTCGACGGAAAATGATGGAATGATGTCATTGCACTGGAATATACTCTTCGCCCATTCTGAAAAGTGCGGGTTCAAGAGCGACCAGTTCATTTGGTGGGCTTCACAAGCTACCGTGTACAACTATATATATATATATATAAATATATATATATGTTTAAAAATCGCCATAATTATCCCAATACATAAAGGGGGAGACCATAACACTCCTGCAAACTTCAGACCGATTTCCTTGCTACCGATCCTCTCAAAAATAATAGAAAAACTAGTGAAAAAAAGAGTAACTTCCTTTCTTAAGAAATTCAATATACTGAGTTCACAACAGTTTGGATTTCAAAACTCAAAAAGTACCCAGGATGCCATCTTTGCATTCCTAGAAAACCTTTACCTCAAACTAAACGAAAGACAGAGGCTGCGCAGCTTTTCTGCATCTCCAAGGCTTTTGATTGTGTGAGTCACTGAAATACTGCTGCAGAAGCTTGAAGTTTATGGATTCAGAGGTTCGCACTTTCTTGGTTCAAATCATACCTATCAGAACGTAGCCATAGTGTCTTACTCAATAGGGTGGAATCCAAAAATGTGAAATCAACTGTGGTGTCCCACAAGGCTCAGTTCTAGGACCTGTCTTATTCCTGTTATATGTCAATGACTTGGCCAAAGTGGATATCCAGGGCCAATTCACTATTTTGTGGATGACACCACAATCCTCTGGCAAAACAAAGTATTACGGATCTGCATGAACAGATCAGTGTGGACCTTAACAAGGTAAAGAAGTGGTGTGATGCCAATCTCCTTTCGTTCAATATAAGAAAACGAACATTGTCTCATTCAAATGTGATATCAATGAAATCCCATTGGAGAATGGAACAATTACAAATGTTTCAGAGAACAAGTTTTTAGGGTTGCATATTGATGAAAAATTAAGATTTGAAAGCCATATCAATAAATTGTGCAGGCGGTTGGCTGGCTGCTTTGCTTAATGAGTTGTCTCTAACGAGCTAGATATTGCCAATGCTAGAAAGGTCTACTACTCATTGATTGAGGCACACCTTAGATATGGTATTTCCTTTTGGGGGCTGTGTTCACAATATCTCTTTGATAGGGTCTTTATTTTGCAGAAAAGGGGGATCAGGTATTTATGCAAAGCCAATTATCGCGATTCTTCAGTATAGTATTTTTGGAGCAGAGAATTTTAACCCTGGCATGTCTTTTCATTCTAGAGACAGTATGTCTCATACAAAAAAAGTATAAAGATATAGCAAAATCTACCTCAACATATAAACACGATTATCACTCCATGTCTACTTCCAACGCCTATATCCTCCCTAACACAAAATTCACTAATATTTAAAAGCAGAAAATTATTCAATCATCTTCCTACACCATAAAAGAAATACAAAACGGTATTCACTTCAGAAAAAAAATAAAAAATCTCTTGGTCACAAAAGCCTATTATAACGTGGATGAATTCTACCAGGACTCACTTACCTGATCTTAAACTATATTTATAAATAAATAACCCTTTATCATATTTGATCACTGGGAACTCTCTAATAGTTTTTTTTGTTATATGCAAGGGGTAATTTTTATTCGCTAACAGAACGTTTTTATACATATATACATAAACTTATTTATTTATTTGTAATGTTGAATTGACTCGGCCGTTGCTGTAATTTAAGTCCTTGTCTAGTATTAATGTTAAATCTTATAACTTATTTTATCTTATTTTATATTGTATACATTTTAAATTACCTATTGTAGTTGTATCCTTAAGCTTTGTCAACGAGAATTGTATTCTTCCGATATTAAAGCATATTTTGATTGATTTGATTGATTGATATATATAAATATATAAATATATATATATATATATATATATATGTTTCTTCGTAGATTTTCGCGGGTATGATGTGTTGAGAATAGATGGTTGCTCGGGATTCTCTCCGCGTTCTGTGATTTTGGTCCGATTAAATCGGACCTATTGAGGACCAAAATCAAGAATGGGAGAGAATCCCGGGAAACCATCTCAACATATATAATATATATATATATATATATATATATATATATATATATATATATATATATATATATATATATATATATATATATATATATATATATATATATATATATATATATATATATATATATATATATATATATATATATATATATATATATTATGAAAATCGCCTTTTTACACGATAAAACTTCATTTCTAACTTTTACGCAGCTCTAGGCACATGAAACATGCTGTACATAGCTTGCTTTCATTTGGGACAAAATTTGTGTCTACTGATTTTGACCAAGTGAAAAATATTATTATACGCACTTGCACGTTGAAAAATTTCATGACGTTAGAGAGAGAAATGAAAACCGTTTGTTAGAATGTTAGCTTTCTTCCAATGGAAAAATAAACTTAAGATTCCTACAAGTGTAGTACTCTTTTGCCACACTCATGGCTCTGGGTCAAATCCTACCAGGAATTTTAATGTTTTTTTGCGACTTAATGTTCGTAAACTTTTTCAAATTCAATAATTTTTCCGAATGGGGATTTCTCGGAGGAAAATATTGAGATTTTAATGGAAGAAAAATCTATATTGATTATAACAGGTGATTTCAACATAGATCTAAAAGTAGACTCAACGTATAGTAGAAAAATTAAACAGCTATTGAACCTATTTGGAATGTATCAAATTGTTGAAGGAAGTACAAGAATTACTAAAGACTCGTCTACACTGATTGATTATGTGTAACAAGTGATAAAAAATATTAAAACACCAAATATCTGATTATCTTAAAGTTTCGGACCATTTCTAATATACTTATCTCGCATGATAACAAATGAGGTGAAATTTAATTTAAATACAGCAACTGTCAAAAGAAACTTAAATAATTTTAATAAGCCAGAGTTTCAAAAATCGTTATTTGATCTGGAGTGGGATACAAATAGTACTGATGTGGATAAACTGGCAGACTCATTGGTTAATAATGTTGTAAAAATTCTAGATGAACATGCACCTTGGAAAGAATATAGAACATTCAATAACTTTAAACTGAAAGTATGGTTTACAGACGAGATCATGGAACAAATAAAATATAGGGACCTTTTGTATAAAGTGGCTAGGGATTCGGCATTAGAGGAGGACTGGATTAACTATAAGAAAGTTAGAAATGTTGTTACTTCACTGATTAGGCAGGAAACGAAAAAATACTATGAAGAACAAATTGATAAAAACAAAGGAGATGCAAAGGCAATATGGAGGTCTCTCAAAGAGTTAATAAATGGAAAACCTCAAAACAGGCCTTCTAAAATAAATTTTGATAATCATTGGAAAGAAAATGACGCAGATATAGCAAATTATTTCAATTCATACTTCATAGAAAGTATATTGGAAATTGTGGACATCAAACCTGTTCACAGCTCGATTATATCTTGAATGTTTTGCCTCAACACCAAATGAAGCTTACCACATTTGAAGCACTCACAATGAATGACCTCAAAATGATAATGAATAGAATGAAGAAAAAACGGTTGTGATAAATACGGCATCAACTTGGAAATATTAAAATTAACATTCGAAGTTGCTGGTAATCATATATTATATTTGATTAACACTTCATTGATGACAGGACAATTCCCTGAAAATGGAAAGTAGCCACAATTGTGCCTATTGAAAAGTGTCCAATACAACCTCTTGTTGAATTCATCCAATTAATACACTTCCTATCTATGAGAAAATATTAGAATTAGCAGTGAAGGATCAGCTACTACAATTTGTAGCAGATAATAATATACTAGTAAAGGAACAATCAGGATTCAGGCAGGCACATTCGTGTGAAACTGCATTGCATTATTTATTGTCTAAATGGAAAACTGAGATAATCAATAATAAAAAGATCATTAGTGTTATATTTTTAGACTTAAAGAGAGCCTTTGAAACTGTAAATATCTCTCTGCTTCTGAGAAAACTCGAGAAATTTGGCATTAAGGAAAATGCGCTGAAATGGTTTGAAAGCTATCTTTCTGGTAGGTTAAATATAATAATACATCTTCTGGCAGCAACTACGTACATTATGGAGTCCCTCAAGGAAGTGCTCTAGGACCAATATTATTCATTTTGTTCATCAATGACATAGTACACCATGTTCAAAATTGCAAAATAAAAATTGTTTGCTGATGATACTATGATCTATTGCGAAGGAGATGTAGAGGAATGTTCAGAGTACTATATCATTAATAAATCAAGATTTCAGAAATTTGTCCATATGGCTTAATGACAATGGTTTGAAATTGAACATAAATAAACAAAATACATGGTAATATCGAATAAATATAACTTGAACGAATTGAAAAATGTAACATCCAGCCACCATTTATTGATTGATAATAATGTTATTGAAGAAGCTAAACATTTCAAGTACTTCATGATAGATAATGAACTGAATCTTAAATGACATTGTGAGTATATTAAGAAAATGGCAAGAAAAATTGATTTCCTATATAGATTGAATAATAAGGTATCATCTTTTACTAAGTTAACTATATATAAAACCATAATATCTCCTCATCTTGATTTCTGTGGAACATTCATATACCTGATGAATGATGAACAAATTGATACATTACAAAAAGTACAAAATCGTGCTATGAGAGCCATTCTATTATGTAGAAAACGAACATCAATAGCTTACATGTTGGAATCCTTGAATTTATTGAATGTTCGACAGAGAGCTGCTTATAATATGCTCAAGTTTGTGTATAAACTCGAGTCAGGATGCTTACCAACCTATCTAACTGAAGAAATAACTTATCTCCATATAATCACAATACCAGATCACATGCTTCCAATGATTTCTATATTAATATTGCTAATGCTGCTACAAACACAGTGTTCATCAAAGGCTTACAGCTTTACAACTCATTACCAAGAGAATTGAAAGAATACTCATCATTTAGAGAATGAAAAGCCAGTGTGTAAAATATATAAAAGGTTTATAACCCATCATTGTAATATCTCTTCTTGTATTATTTCGATTTTATACTGCTAATTTAACTTGTTCGTGCATTGTATTTTATATGTGTTCTGTACTTTATTTATGCTATTTTAGTTATACTATTCATTTATACAATTTATAATTGAGAGCTGATGCTAATAAAGATTATTATATTATCATTATTGGGATTAAACATCCTTGCCTGTCAAGACATCATTAGGGATTCCTCGAGAATACCCCACCAAAGTGCATCCTTTGGACCTGGAACAACAATTCGCGTTCCTACTTTCCACAAATCCTGCAACGAAAAGGTTACCTTCCTGCATTTTGTTTTGGGATAACGAGTTAAAGTTAAATATTCCTAGTTAGGTGAGATTCACTACGCTGATTCACTATGCTCATTATCCACCCTAGTTTTTGAAAAACCGTGATCCTACCTCCAGTCCTCCCAGGCTGGTCTTGCGGCATTTTTTTTTTCCAGTAGTTATAGGAATAACATTGCACATCGTTATCCCTCGCGAAACTCAAAATTCATGTCTGAAATTCAACACCTCTGTTAGGCGACGAAAAAACCAATTTTTCTAATATAAATTTCACTGGCATTCGGTATTTGCGGCTATGGAAGAATCCACGAGTTTCAAACACGGCTTTCAATTATTCGAACTCCAGTAGGCACGACTAGCCAGAGTCGCTTGCCTACAGACAAACAGACAGAATTCGCAGCGAATCTGTCTAATGAATTGTTAGATTTTGCAGGCTTTCCATTTCCTTGGTAGATGAGCCCGTATACAATTCAATTAGGTTTGAGGAGCGTTCCTACAGACATTAATCGCAAATTTGTTCGGCTCTTTTTGAAAACAATAATGGCTCAGAAAGCCATTCAACTCGAGTCTCGACACCAAAATTAGATTCAGATAGGAATTTAAATACTCCGCGAAAATATGATAGTATGTTTTCTGGAAATGAATTGTATATAAACGAAATGGGATCGCGAGAGGCGAGTCCACAGAGAGTGGAAATTCGGGAAAATCCCCTTCGAGATTTCCCAAAATTTGTCAGAAAATCCTCTTTGGGATTTTCCAATGATTTAGAAACTGAAAAACCCACTTCGGGATTTTTCCATAATTTAAAGAAAAAAGTTATTTCGGAACTAGACTCTGTTGGCGAGCTGACCGACAGGTCTAGCAAATTGAAACAGGATTTGACACAAAAATTTTTGACTCCGCGAGATTTCGGAAATAGCCCGTCGGGTAGAAATTCTCAAAAAGAGATTGTCGTTCACGAAAAAAATAGGTTTCAGCCGGCATCTCGCACATCTGGCGAGATTACGGGGAGACAAGATGAGTTTCCAATGAAACCTCCGCAAAACTTAAACTTTTCCAAATTGGGGCAAAATTGTTTTGTTGACCAAGAGGCCTATGTGGAGGAACGTAGGGGTGGTGGAAGGTTTTCCCCCGACTTCCGTTCCAAAAGGGAAGTGGAAGTAGGGGAGAGACGGGCCGAGACGAATGGGGGGGATAATGGGCCTGAAATGTTTGAAAAACTTTTTGGCATAATACATGATTCTTTAGAAATTACTAAAGATAAGAGTTTTAGGCCGGGTAGTTTCCGCAGTCGCGAGGAGTCTGTCGCCGAAAACCGAAATCCCTGGAGGAAAGCGGCTGAGGGCTCGGCGCCTATTATGGAAATTACCCCACTCGAAGGTTTTTCCCATAATAGGAATATCGACGCTCGTCCCAGTGAGGACGCTCGGGAGACGGCACGAGAAACGGTCGTCCGTGAATTTTCTCAAGTTATGGGACCTCCTCGTGCAGAATGGAATTCAAAGGGAAAAAATTGCGAGCGGGTTTTTGAAAAATTCAAGTATAAGCAAACTGTTATACGGAACAATATATATATATATATATATATATATTTGGCGGAGCTTTCTTAGGTTATTGGATTCTGGCTAGAATATATCTAATATTTCAAATCATTTATGGCAACGTTTCGTCCCTGAACGGGGACTTCTTCAGGCTTTATTTAATTTTTACATGTTCTTGGCAGCATTGAATGCATTCTTCAACATGAGAGTTTCCTTTTTCTGTTTTTGTTTATGCTTTGGGGACATTTTGTTTCTGGACTCTTCATTGTGGCAGTGTGTAGATGAGAATTGTCGAGTTGAAGTGATATATATATATATATATATATATATATAAATATATATATATATATATATATATATATATATATATATAAGCGTGTGCATTTTGACTGGACTTAATAATAATATAATTCATTGGGAATGCCGTCAGTTGGGTATATCTTAGCTTTCAGAATTCTTTATTCCATTCAAACTCATAATGTAAGTAGGAGATGAGAAATGTTTTGACTGAGATTTTTTATATTTTACAATTACAATTTTTTAGATGTCTTTGAAAATGGATTAACACGTTGACTGCCAACTACGAGATAACTCGTAGATTGCGTTCTTTGCTAGGACGCCGACTACGAGTTATCTCGTACTATGTTTACTTACCATTTTTGCGCAGCTACGATGAAACTTTGTAGCATATCAGTGCTAATATGGATAGATGGCTTCTGGGAAGAGAACAAAAATCAATGCTGGCTACATGAACAGAAATTTTATTAATAATAAATCAAGAAAAAATATTTTATTGTTTGTGAAACTTTTAAAACAATCTTCCACACAAAGGCTGGCTTTCTTCACAGGTCGGACAAAATAACGCGTTTCACGGCGTTTTTTGCTTGGGTACATATACGCATGGCTTTGTCGGACGTTGTTTTTTGGGTAGGTGGCAGACTCTCTAAATAATGAAGCTCTTGCAATCTTATCTTTTTCGAAACTGGTTGAATCTCTTCTCCAATCAACGCGTAATTTACGAATTCTTCTCTAAACTTTATCAGTTTTATTTTAGAAGAAGTTACTTTTTGAAAAATTTTGTGTGCATTGTGTAAATATATCTCTATAATATGTAGTGAAACCTTTTAGGCCATCTAATAGTCTTTCTTAGAGATGTGTAAATAGACAGCATTTGATCTGATCGGTCAATTCCAGACATTCCTTTATTGTAATCTCAAATTATATTCGGTTTCATAGAAAGTTTTCCATTAGCATTGGACACCTCTACCATTTCAACAACATGCATGTTTGAAATGGTAAGGACATCTCGTTTGTCCTTCCATTTGCACAAGTAACAGGTCCATTTTGCTGCCAAATACACTCTCCTTTTTGAGTTTACTGATGTACCACATCTCTGGGGTTTCCCTTTCTTTATTTCGTAGAGTTCCACACACGTAAGTTTTCTTGTATTTAGTAAGTTAGTTAGAGTAACAGAATTATAAAAATTGTCCATATAAAGCGTGTATCCCTTATCGAGATAGTCCTTGAGTAAATGTAACACAACATCAGTAGTGTGACCTAAATTATGGTCAGTTTCCTCTGATTTTCCGCTGTAAATTTTGATTTTCATTACAAGACCGTCGGACTCACATAGTTCGTACAGTTTGACACCGTATTTGTGTTTTTTATTTTTAGTGTACTGGCGGAAATGCAATCTTCCACGCCACAGCATCATGGATTCGTCAATACAAATATTTTTATCTGGTACATAGTTTTCACGCATAATATTGTTGAAATGAGTTAGAATTGGTCTCACCTTGTATAACCTGTCGGCAGATGGTATTGTGTTATCAACCAAATGAAAATAACGAAGTAACAACTGAAATCGATTTCGACTCATATTTGAGCGCCAAAACATTACATTATATAGCTTGCTTGTGCTCCAGTAATGTTCAATTGATGGGAAAGAACAAGGCCCCATTTGTAACAAAAGTCCAATAAACACTTTCATCTCTGCAGCACTGACGTCTGTCCACTTTGATACCCTGTTAGATTTTTTTTATTGCTGTGCATTTTGCAATTTTTGCCAGCATATAAATTAGTTTGTTCGACCAGTAATGCAAGAAACTCTTCCAAAAAAATAAGTCAACCAGCGTTGCACTGTAAAATTTGACGATCCAATTTCAAACCAACATTTTCTTAGAAAATAAATAGTTCAGGATTTTGTTGAATGTCTGTCCACAAATTATCATTTGGATTTGATGTTGTTGCTTGGGTTCATCATCATTATCATCTGGATCGGAACAACTTCATCTTCAGGTTCGAGACAACTTCATCTTCAGGTTCGAGACGACTTCATCTTCAGGTTGGAGACGATTCATCGCCCACTATCACTTGAATTTACAGAAGGTTCATAATCGCTACTGTCGTTACCATGTTCATAATCGCTACTGTCGTTACCATCCTCGCCGAAAATCGCGTCAAATTCTTAATCACTTAGATTAGCGTAGTACTCAAGTTCATTTTCAGTCATTGGTCTTTCTTATCCATATTGGTTTCTTAATTTATAACAATAATTATAAAACAACACTCTCAAGAAAGACGTAAATGTGAAGCACTGGACAATATCTGATATACTACTGCGAATATGGACGATATATCTGATTCAGCTTTAGCGTTAAGCGTCTAACGTGATCTGAGTACGAATTAACTCGTAGTTGGCTTCCGCGAAGAGATTTCTATTACATAAGCCAACTACGAGATAATTCGTAAGACCTTTTTTTTTTTTAAATACATTTTATATGCTTCTTGATAATTACTATGTAATATAATTAGAGTTTTTAATAATATAAAATGATTAAATGAAATTGGTTTTTTAGACCGGAATTCTGAAAATTGCCGTGGCAGCCAACGTGTTAAAGAATTTCTGAAAGCAAAGGTATACAAAAGAAAACTCTTTGAATTGTGGCCACCCAACTTCAACTGACTGCATCCCCAATCAATTCTTTATAATATATATATATATATATATATATATATATATATATATATATATATATATATATATATATATATATATATATATATATAACCCGAACATTTCTCGCACCTGGGTTATATCCTCCAGTTTACGGATGACACACTCTTGATTTCCCATGATAAATCCACGGAAGGGGCTATAGACAAACTACAAAGTCTCACTGACTCTACATGCCATTGGTTTAACAAATGGATATTGAAAGCAAACCCTACGAAATCTCACCTGATGATATTCAATCATAAACTCACTCCAACATCGCCTACGATTACCATGCATCAACAACTACTTGGCCCAACGAGAGCCACAAAATACTTGAGAATCATAATAGACAGCAAACTCAATTTCAACCAGCACCTCCAAGAAAAGAAGAAAGCATGATATCCAGAGCCAAGCACTTCAGAGGACTCACATACCAAAACAAGGGGATCAATGTGAAAACAGCCAGTAGCATTTACAAACTAATCTGTAGACCCATGATCGAGTATGGGCACAGCGTCTTCCTCAATTGCAAGGCAACAGCCAAAGAGAAGATACAAGTTGCTGAAACCTCAGCACTCAGGAAGATCACAAGAATTCGCCACCCATATAATCCCCTACACAAACCTCCAAATAACCTCCTATACGAAAAAACGAATGTTATACCTATTGAAGATCGCCTGGACTATCTCTTCCACAGATTCTGTTCAAAGGCCAAAAATGTAGAACTACTGGTGGAGTTTTCAATGAGAAGAAACCCAGAAGTGCAACCCTTACATCGATACCCGCACACTACCACCCTTGAGAGAATACAAGAACATTAATAGAACCAGTTTGTTTTTTTCTTTTTTACGAAAGTAGATCTGGATAACAGTTTATAATGTCACATTAATAACATCAATTTATATAAATTGTAACAATAGGCTGAAGGACTTCGGTCAATAGCCTATTGAATTGAATTTGTTTCAGTTCAATAAAGTTCCTGTATTATTATTATATATATATTACGAAAAATACAATACTAGAAATGTCCTAACAGATGGAGAAGAAACAAGACCGAATTCTTTTTTAGACGACAGAAACACAGATCAGAAAGCGAAATCCCAAGAAAGGAAATATTGAACAACAATGAAACAGAGACACTCAAAATAATGCATTTCAATATCCAAGGGATCTCAGGAAAAACACAGCAGTTAGAAGTACTCCTGGAGTTAAACCAAACTGATATTTTGTGTCTGAGTGAACATTGGGTGAAGCTATCTGAAATTCCCTACCTTACATTGAACAACTTTAATATGGTGAACTCTTTTGGCAGAAGAGAATACAATCATGGGGGTGTATGTATATTTGCAAAGTCAAACTTTATCATTAAATTATAATCATACCATTGAAAAACAGTTTGAAGTGACAATAGCTACAGTTGAAAATTTCATTGAAAATACAAAATTGTATATAGTGACGGTTTACAGAACACCAGAAAGTTGTGTTCACATATTTGTGGATGAAATGTATGATCTGATGTGTCATATCTACAAAACTAAGAACTACTATGTTGTTTGTGGGGATCTCAATGTGAACTTTTTGATTGAAAATAGGGACACAAAGAAAATAGTAAATTTATTCAAGGAATTCGACATGAAAAATCCACACGCATTTCAAGGACAACATCTACAAGCATAGATGCAGTATTCTCAAATTTATCAACCACTGAAATACATGTTGAAGATACACACCTATCAGACCATACGTTTCAGAAATGTGAATTTTTGATACCAATTAGTGGGGACCCCCTAGATAACACTACATTCAGGGGAGATTACTCAGAATCAAATTTGATAACTTTTAGAAATCTGTTGAAGTCAGAGAAATGGTTAGAAGTTTATAAATCTGATACCGTGGATGAATCATTTAATCAATTTTATTCCACTTTTGAATTCTATCATAATATTGCTTTTCCTCTAAAAAAGAAAAAAATAATCAACAAAAGTAAGAAGCCATGGTTGAACTGTGAATTAAAACAGCTTCATCAAACACTATGCGAAATGTCAAAAATTTCAAAAAACACAAACAATGACATTATAAAAGAACGCTACAAAAGTCTTAAAGGTCTTTAAAGGAAAAACTAAAAAAAGCTAAACTTGAATATAATAATGATCGAATAGGTAATGCAAGTAATATATCAAAGGAAACTTAAAAAATAATTAATGAATCAAGAAATAAGACGACGAGTGCTTTGCCAACTGAGATAACCATAAATAATATCAAGGAGTTGGATAAACAAAAAATATGTAATCGATTTAATGAATTCTTTATGAATGTGAAAGCAATCAAACCCGATATGGAAAATATAAGACTGTCAATTTTTCCAATACTACAATGTTCTTATGTCCATCTACTTCACATGAGATATATACATTATCAAAAAAACAACAAAAAACCCTTTCGGGTAGACTTTTTTGAAACAACAAACCGATATAAATGTTTTCCTCTCTCCCATATAATTAATGTATCGTTTGTTAAGGGACAGTACCCAAATGCATTGAAAGTATCAAAATCAGTACCAATATTTGAGGGTACGGGATCAAGAGATGAAGTGAGTATCTATAGAAATGTTTGCCTGCAATCAGAATTTGCTAAAGTAATTGATAGTTCCTTTAACACTCGGCTCAGCTGTTTTATGGAAGAATTTAATCCAATACCGAACTGTCAACATGGATTCAGATGTCAAAATTCTACTGAAACGGCTATCAAAGAATTATGTACACATGTCTATGATTACCTGAACGATAAAAAAATTCCAATAGCCTTATACTTCGATATGAGCAGAGACTTCGATACAGTTGACCACGTCTTACTGCTAGAAAAGCTTTATCGTGTAGGTGTTCGGGGTATTGCAAATGAATGGATTGCATCGTCCCTTAGGGATAGATCACAGATAGTAGTCATGGATTCAATTAGGTCACAACCAGCAAATATTTCTATAAGCGTGCCACAAGGGTCTATTCTTAGTCCTTTGCTTTTCACTATTTTTACTAGTGATATAATGCAATCTTGTGCATCCCAAAACAAAATGATTGTATATGCAGATGACACAAATCAGCTCATAGCTGAAAACGAATTAGTTGGATCAGTGGTAATGTCAAATATATGTGCAAATCAATTTTATGATTGGTGTAACACCAATGGATTATCATTAATACCAGTAAAACACATTCATGTTATTCCAACCAAAAAATATGAGCAGTGACTACAGCCTTAATCAGGAAAAAATTTTACACAAAAAGTTGATCATATAAAATTTCTAGGAGTGTATGTAGACCACAAACGCACATGGGAGAAGGCGAGTAGTTTGCATCAACACATGTTCACCTCCTACGAGAGATGAATATGGGTTGCGGAAACTTAGGTGGCTACCTCCAAGTGGTATCGCTGGATAACGGGGTTGACAAGGAAAATCCAGTGGGAATGACCAGAAATGGTCAAAACCTGCGGATCTCTAAGTCAATCTCAAACCAAATGCCACCACAACATGGCTTAATCAAGGTCAGCGACCGTGCGAGGGATGGATGATACCTGAGCCAGTCAGGTATAAAAAACGGAGCCTCTGGGATACATGGCACCTCCCAGAGTAATCTGCCTTACACCTGCAAGGGGCACCGCAGGTGTGGCGACCTTCCCTACACAAACAACCCTGGGAACTTCCAGTTGAAGAAGACCCAACACCGATAAGCGGTATGGAAGTCGAGGAGATTCCAGTTGAATCACACTCGCACCAGAAACCGTAAATTCAACGAGGAGGGATCAGCAGATGGTCGAACACCTACTGAGAAACTCCCGGAAACAGAGTGGATTCCAAAGCCATTTGGTAAAATGGAAACAAAAGATTCTTCAGCTCATCAAAACCCAGGACATGGGGATAGATACTGAAGAATGGCTTGTCATCAAGAGACAAGAGGAGGCCTCGGTCTAACTCTTGTCTTTCAATCTTCGACTGTGACGCCTGAGTGGTGGGCTGCAGATCTTTGGAGGATCGGCCGAACGGCATGAATCGAAAAAGCCTTATCGGCGGCTTCTAGACCTAACTAAGGGCACAAACCTGTTTGAATGAGGAACCACTGGACAGAGTGATACAATAGACCCCAGCTGGTCGCAGTGTCAAGGGAAGCTAAG
>JAFIRS010007240.1:0-27076 GCA_018342105.1 Gonioctena quinquepunctata | reverse complement strand
AAATGATGGAATTATTCCATTTTTCTTTCAGTGAAATTTTGTGCGTGCGTCCGCTTTGGAAAATATTTTCGATCTCTCAAAGCTTTGTTTTTTCGTCGCTTCGCAACCTCTTGCCCTTGTTGTTGTTCCATTTGAAATTTCGAATTCGCGCACCAAATTGTCACTTTGCACTGTTTATATTAATGTTGCACAATTTATACACACAATTAAATTCCCATTCTTATCATTATTTACAAGTTTGAATGATAATTGCTTATGATACCTTCTCTTTGCCATTCTCTCACAATTTCCAACTTTACATCTGATCATCTCTTCTCTGATTGGCTATCTTTCATAAAGACGTTTGCTGTTCTCTCATTGGCTAACTTTTAGTTTGCTACAATTTCATGTACAGAGTGTTTCAAGTTTATAAATGTGTTGATTACTTTTTATTCATGATAATTTTGTAAATCTTGACTTTTAGTTGTCTTTTGAGCAATTATGAGAATTTTGATAGTGTATATAATTGACTGTTTTATAGTACTTTGACATTTTTATCTACCTATCCATATCATACCTAGGCTCATAAAATACATTGAATTTTAAAAGTTATTTACAAGCAAACTCTTGAAATTGGTAATTATTTATTATTTATTCTTTTTGTGGCTTTTTTGTCTTTTAAAATTTACAACTGGCATAACATAACATAACAATATATATCTATATATATATATATATATATATATATATATATAATATATATATATATATATATATATATATATATATGACAAGGAAGCCATACATGTGGAGTATAGTATAGGAGGAAAAACTGAAAGTCTCTTCACTGAGTTCAAAATAAATTAAAAATTTTGGTAGACTACAAGCGGAAACAAATTCCACGCAGAACATTGAATGATACCTGCCTGAAAATCTATGCTTTTGGCCCACATCAGTACGGAGTAGTCACCAGTCAGGAATCCTAAGACATCTGGCTGAAGCGAGACCTATCGCAACTGAAAACAGAACAAAGCTTACTCACCAGTAGGTACGCATTCCAAAGTTACTTTGATATTACGGATATCATTCAATGTTCTGCGTGGTATTCGCCAGGACAGTAGTTGTTTTCCGCTTGTAGTATACCAATTGTTACAATTCATATTGAACTAATTGAAGAGACTTTGAGATTTTCCTCCTAGTAGTATACTTCAGTTGTATGGCTTTATTGTTGAATATACACTTCCGGCCCCTCAAACTCCGAGGAAATCTCTCAACAATCGAGGATTTCGTCCACAGCCAAACTTCGAGGAAATCCCTCAACAATCCAGGAGTGCACCGATAGTAGAGGGCAATCTCTCACAAAATCCAGGAGTATGTCCACAGAAGAGGTACATCGATTCATGAGGCAGCATACCCCCAAACGTCGAGGAAATCCCTCAACAATCCAGGAGTACGTCCACAACGGAGATATATCACATGCAAAATGTTTCAAAAATGTTGTATCCATCTACGAGGCAGCAGACCCTCAAACTTTGAGTGAATCCTTCAACAATCCAGGAGGACGTCTACAGCAGAGGTACATCCATTGCAGACCCTCAAGCTTCGAGGAAATCCCCCAACAATCCAGGAGAACGTCCACAGCAGAGGTACATCTATCCACGAGGCAGCAGACTCTCAAACTTCGAGGAAATCAAAAAAAAAATCCAGGAGTACGTCCACAGCAGATATACATCCATCTACGAGGCAGTAGACCCCTCAAATTTTAAGAAAATCGTTTCCCTGCAGAGAAGGTGAAAGCACCGCTCAGTTTCTAGAACTGAGCTTGAAGGTCAGGATTCTGCGAGTAAACCTTCACCGCGCTTCGACAAGAAGAGTCTGCATCTGACACTCTTGCAAGAACTCTGGTTCCATATAGGTAGAGTTTCAGTTGCATGCCTGCAAATCAACCATGGTAAGGTACCATACGAAGAATCCAGTGCTTTGCACAGCTGATGTTGTGACCATTCCAACCACGCTAACAGTAGCAGGAGCTGGATGGTATTATTTCCAGGCGAGGACATTTCCCACCACCCATAATAAGCAAAGTGATTGCATATGCGGCTAAGGGAAATCTCCAACTAATCCTGGGATGTGATACTCTATGGGAAAGCACGGTCATCAACCCTACTGGAATTTGTACAATTCATAGCAGATGTAGATATCATTTGTGAAACTCTATGGGAAAGCACGGTCATCAACCCTTCTGGAATTTATACAATTCATAGCAGATGTAGGTATTATTTGTCACAGCTACGAGAAAAAAGGAGTCTTGTACACTTCCTATGGGAAAATCATGTGATAATATTGTTAATTGGCATGAGTCAGAAGAATCCTCATGTTCCGATCACAGACCTAGTTACCCCCAAATATATGGAAGACCTAAACTCCAACCTTTGGAATCTACTGATAAGGACGGAATTAAACAAAGAACTCTTACAACAGGGAACAGACAATAGATCTGAAAAAGTCTCAGTTGTTCATTGCATCGTGACCACAATGGCAGGATTCAAATGTACAAATATCGTTAATGGAAACATACGTACGATCATATCTCCTTTGTTTCTGATACATTAGTTATATGCTTCATTTATTTCATGTATTCGAAACGTTATTCATCATTACAAAAAAGTTATTCTCACGTTTAGTTTTTTTATGCATTCAGAATATAATTTTTGTCATTTCAGAAATGTCGTTTTCACTGCGAAGAGATTAACATTGAAAATACTGAATACTTAGATTTGGGTGAGCGGCGGGTTTTAGCAGGTTCGGTGGTGAAGAATGAGTCAGCACCCTCCTCAGATACTAGTCAGCTATGAGTCAGTTGTCAAGTTCTGGTACTACTGTTAGTCTTACTTCTTTTTTTGTCGTTTTAGATATACATTTTTTTCTGCAAAAATCGACGCACGGAAAAGAACTGCATTCAACTACCATCAAGATGAACTTAGATCAATGAAAATTGGCTTCGAAATGGAGCTGCGAAAGTGTACTACTCCAGAAATGTATCGAAGTCTATCATTTATAAGTTCAAAAATCATAACTAATAGTGAAGCAGGTATTAATTTATCAGCAAATGATTGAAATAAAATAATTACCCTGTTCCTTCTATTTTTGGATTAACGCAGCCGCTACATCATGAAAATTCATATTGAAGTAAACAAAAGATTGTACAAATTATATTCACAAAACCAGGACACGTGTTTTATTATGCAATATTTTATAGCAAAACACGTATCATGGTCTTGCAAATGCAATGTAGTGAAAATAATCTGAGAAATACTTTTTGTTTACTCTGATTCTTCTAGAAAATATCATTTTCATCAGACAAAATTAATTCTAAAATGTTTGTGAAATGTACTGCTTTGAAAAATATATTTCAATACCGAGGCGTTTTCAAGAAAATATTTTGAAATTTCACCCATTTTTTCAATTGTTAATATGTTCGATCATTTTCAGAAATGAAGGTTACAAGTATAGTGGTCTATTGTTGATGAAAAGTATTCAAAGTTATCAAGATTTCAGCTCTGACAGATCCAATTTTGGAATTTATGAAATAACTGTATGTTTCTGAAAAATATGAATATAACGAAGAAATGAGTCAAAAAGTCCTTGGACAAAGTAACAGATAGTTTGAAGCTTATGCATCGAATCTTGATGGTGTTAGTTGTACAAACAAGACGGAGTAGAGGAACAAAACTGAGTGGCGGAAAAATTAGCTGAAAATATCGATATTGCTGATTATTATCCAATGGGAAAAATAAAATCAACTGATGATATTTCTGAAGTTATAACTAATAAACGAACGAGAAGAAGAATTATTATCAAGAAAGAAAATGGTGATTGTGTAGTGAATAAAAACTGTTACCCGACTACGGAAAACTATAATTGAAGGAAAATAATCCAAACCTTTCACCCGATTAGGGATAAATAAAATAGACTGAAAAGTAAGAAACATGTTAGGTGCTGATTGCTTTCATCGTCTCATTGAGTAAGACAAGTCTTTTGATATCTTAGATATTCCTGTTTATTCAGTTCTATTGAAGTCTTCACATTAAGAACATGATAATTCAATTCAAATGCCGTGGTCGTGCATATTTTTGATTTTTGATGATTTACGGCATCTCCATTGTTTTTATCTGTCTATCAAATTACAACGTTTGCTTTTTGCAGTTGACAACGCACGACCACGGTATTCGAATTGAATTATAACGTTTTTAATGTGAAACTGCCAGAAAACTTCAATGAAACTGAATAAACAGGAATATCTAACACATCAAAAGACTTGTGTTTCTCAATAAGACGATGATAGCAATCAGCACCTAACTTATTTCTTAAATTTAAGTTTTTTTCCCTAGTCGGATGAAAGGATTGGAACTTCTTTCCTTCAACTATAGTTATTTTTCGTAATCATGTTTTTTAGTTTTTAAAACTTTTGCTTTTTTTTTTTTCTGAGAGTTGGGTTATAAATTGTTACTACTAAAGTATTCCTAACTAATGAAATTTCAAATTATTGATCATAATAAATACAAACCTACTTACAACATACATAGACTGCTAAACTCATAACATGTCCTTTTGGCTTTGCTGTAATCGGGTAATTATGAATACAAATACCTACCAAAACACAATTAAAATATTGAAATGACGAATAATGGTTGTTCAGTTGATAAATCATTTATTATGTTCATGAAATTTTTTAAAGTGTGTATTTACATTACATACCTATTGTAGGATCAGTAACTATATAAAAAATATTCTAAGGAGAAATTAATGTTCCGTACTCTAAACAAGTGATGGTCGAATCACATAAGTTTCGAAAAAGAATACCAAGAATGGCTATATTTAATATTTCATATTCTACTATACTTATATTTATGAACTCAGAATTTTTTCCTCTTTCATTTGAGATCCAACTTGATGAGATAGCAAATAATATCATATTGATTTTGTTCGTAAAAAATGTAGCCTTTGTCATCTCGACCATAATATTGAATCGATTGACACCTGATTTATCAAAATCAAATGAGTAGTTTGGATGCTACGATGAAACATACGTAAATACAAATATACCTGGACCGCGAAAAACATAACCCTTTCTTTTGGCGTTGCGTAAAAAATTTCAAAAATATATCTGAACCCCTATCAATACCAGATGACAGTAGTAGTAGTGGAAAAATGAAATTCACGAATAATGATGAGCTCAGTGACAATGCCAAGTGATTAAAATCAATATAAATATAATACATTGCAAGACTTCATTCAGTCTGTCATAAATCACCCCCAAATACAATATGAGATTGAAGAAGGAATCTAACACTTCTAAGAAATGGAATCAGAAAATAGCAAACAGAAAAATATCCACCAAGAGGAAATTTTCATGTTTAAAGAAAGTGATTGTACAATTAGAAAACAACTTTTGAAAAGTAAGCCGAAAACTTGAGGAGAAGCTATCAAAATGGCTTTGGAAACTGTGGAACCCTTCAAAAAGAGATCTTCCCCATCACGAATAATTCCATATCCCAAAGCTTGAGGCATACTAACTCTGATTCCAATCTTTGCGCGACTTAGTACTCTCGGTGCTTTGGTTGGTAGAGCAGCAGGGGTGGGCTGAAGCTATGGATGATGCTTGATCTGCCAAACAACAATTGCAGGACTCACAACAAAACAATGGAGTCCATAGCAATGGGAAAAGTGATGTACCTAAGACCATATAAATCTGGATTGGGACTTTTTTATGAAAGAGAAAGCTAATTGAGGAAGAATCAAATCACCACAAAGACTTTTAACAAACAGTCATCTGATGAAATATGTGGATATCTTGAATATTTCCAATTTTAGAAGCGTCTTCATGAGTAATGATTTTCTAAAATAGATTCGAGGAAACAAATGCGGTATCGTGAATTAGACTGCATACAAGAAAAACAAGTCCCGAATAATTTTCTTCGGCAGCTATGGTAATCTCGGACCTCTATTATAAGCCTCGAAATATTTCTACTAAATGTTCAATTTTATACAAATTTAAAGTGTATCAAAATAGTATTATTTATAATTGTGGTCATTATTGTTCAGATTTTTTTCAATTGAGTGCATTCAATTGAGTGCATTTGAGATTATTGATGCATTCTATTTTCAACCTGTGAACAGTAACAATGCCCGCCACATTCTTATCAACTAATTGAACAGAATCATCAACGAGAATATATCTTCCAATCATTTTGAAAGAAGAAGAAAAAAATTCAGATTGGGTTGATATATTCTATAAAATTCAATACTATCACAAATAAAGATGAGGCAAATAATATGTTCTGTATACATGCATATGGAATTGATATACCACAAGGCTCGTAAAAATCATGGATATCGAAAATTATTGGATTTGGAAAATACATAATTAGGAAAATAAGCAACGGAAAGGATCCTCATCATCATCCAAACTCAACGATGAAGAAGCAACAAATAAAAATATACTTTGGCTGACTAAAAAACCTAAAGAAAAGAATAATACTATAAGAAGGAAGGATACCTTCGAAAAAAACGGAAATATTATTCCAGTTAACTGATAGGAAAATGTGGAGGAATAATGGTAAAGAGCTATTATCAAAAGGCAATAATGGATATGGGCTTTGAAAAAAAAAGAAATGTTCAGCTGATCATAGGCACGAATCCACACATCTGATGGAAATCAGTAGAGTCAACTCAATTTTCATCGATGGTAACATTGCCGCAAATTTATAGCACAATACTGAACCTGTTCATTTCATTCATATATTTTATCTAAATGTACCACCAGGTTTTTATATTCGTGGGGTTCCTACAAATGTTATCTATTCACCAATAAATGACATTTTTGTTGGGATAGCGGATAAAGATGGGAAACGAAACGTCGAAATTACCAAATTACTAGAAGCGGTTCAATCCGAACTTTAGATATTCATAATGGATAAATCTTTCAATGTGGAATGTGTTATTGTGTTTATCGATTCATTGGTATTATTGATTTTCTTGAGTCGAACTCTTGTTCGGAAAATTGTATTTTTAGAGGTGTGGTCTTCCGAAATGTCAGTGATAAAAAAATTGTTTCACTTCCTGGTCACTATTCCCGTTAGTTGAAGTCATAGTTGTTAGAAGAGGAATTGACCGAATTCACTCCCAATTTTCCAAATCCCCACCATTTTACACACTTCTCTAAAATAGGAACCTTTCCACGAAGATATAGAGTTGAACAGGTGACTCATATCAGACATAATTCAAAAAATCACTTATTACGCGCCTACACCCTGGAAAATCTTGTGCTAATTTTTTTCTTCGGAATTCACCCTTTGGGAGACCGAGTGATGAGTTGGTCAGTGGTATTTTGCTTATATGTATGAAACCCTGAACTGGTATGGTGATATCCAGGCTACACAACTGGTATTCTTGGGTCAATTTTGACCCAGCCCTAATTTAAGAGGGGAGGTTAAACTTTTTTTGACCAATTGTATTGAAATTTGTTATTTCAAAGGAAACAAACCTACAAATGAAATAAACTCAAAATTTATTCAAATTCTCATACATAAACACGAACATAAAAAATATACATGAAAAAAAAACATCGTTCAACATTTTTAGTCAAATGATTTTTCTTTTGTCATAAACACGATTAAAATATGTGGGATTAGAAAAAACATGACATAAACCAACTCGGACAATGAAAAAAACATCACAAAAATGTCAAAAAAAAATTCTAACGAGGGCTTTTCAGGAACCAATAAGGAGACTATAAAACTAATTATGTAAATCTTTACATTCATAACAAAAATTTTGTTGATGCAAATGATGCTTACAAAACGTTTTCTTGCATGTTGTACAATATGTAGAATATTTTTTGTCAATTGTAGATGGACACTCTTTACATCGTCGTCTTTTCAGTGGCGGCTCGTCTCGCTCGACTACGGGCTCTTGAATTTTTAGAAAGTTTTTAATTTTTTGCCGTAACTCCCTAGGTAGATGTTGATTTCCATATCGTCGTTTCATATGTTCCTCAATTAAATACAGGCCCAAGTTTTTAATGAATGATTTTCTGGACATTTTCAAATTTCTAACTGCAAAGTTCAACAAAACATGACTGTTTATACCGGCTATATTCAATAATGCATAAAATATTGCAAGTGGCCATCGCCTGGTTCTGCGATTACATGAAAACACTGCACATTTTTGATCAAGGGAATCCATTCCACTTTTTGTTGAATTATAAAAGTCAATAATTTCTGGCGTCCTTGTGTGGTCATTTATTGTTGACTTGTGGTGTAAAAACAAAACCAGTAATACGCTTTTGTTTTTTTTTGGGACATAGGATACTAAGGTATTATCTCGGGTAAATCCAAATAATGACGAATTCACTTCACGCCGTCGATTACTCAAAAATTCTCCAGGAATTTCCCGCTTGTTTCTTCTAATGGTGCCAACATACGTCAGTTTATGTTTTTTCAGTTCTTGTAGGAGTTCCAGGGATGTGAACCAGTTGTCGCCTGTGACGTTTCTATTGCTTCCTGCTATAGGTGTGATCAGCTCCAAAACAGTCAGCGTAGGTATAGAAAGATGTCTAGGATTCACAACGTTTGGATTTTTGCCCGTGTAGACAAACGCGTTTAGCAGATAGTGTGTTTTTGAATCACAGAGGCATAACATTTTTAGACCATATCGTTCTGGCTTACTATTTATATATACACGGAAGCCACATTTGCCTCTAAACCCCACCAACATTTCATCAATAGTCACGTACCTGTAGACATTATAATTACTTTTGCAGTTTTCTATAAAGCTCTGGAAAATTTCTGATATTGGAGCTAATTTATCACCTCCAGCTTTCCTTGTATTAGGATCATCGAAACGTATTACCGTGAGTAGGATAAGGAATATTTTCAAAGACATCGTAAGTCTGAAGATATCTCGGCCCGTGCCATCAGTAGCCCACAAATTTTCTGCATCTTCGAGGGCTGATTTGAAAATCCCAGATAGATACAACAAGCCCAACAAGGCTTTTATTTCAACTTTGTCTGTATGATCTACAAAGGTAGAAGTTCCTCCATACTTGTGATATTCGTCGGTTATTTTACGATTAGTGTGCTCTACAATTATATCAAGTATATTGTCAGTCACCAAGAGAGACCATGCTCCATAAGGTGTAGTGGGTGAATTGTTAGCAGCAGGTCCCTTCAGCCATGGAAGTTGAAGAATTATGTTTCCAGCTTTTGTTCTAGTACTTGCAGGAGGACTCTTGGACCACTTATATCTATTCTTCTTGCCATAAAAGTATGCTTTTTCATCTTCGGATAGTTGATCATCACAATCATCATCATCATGTTCTGATTCAGTCTCACTGAAACTCTGAATAATGCTATCACTAAAATTACTGTCACTCTCTTGAAACTCGGTTTGCAGTGGTGCTTCGTTGTCACTGGAGTCAGATAGATTGTTTATTATGTCTTCCAACTCGGCGTCAGTTAGATAAAGTGTCATTTTGAACACGAGACACTATTTCGAACGGGGCACACAACTAGTATCGCTGGGTCAAATTTGACCCAAACGGTGCGTACCGGGCAGAGAGCAAACGGCAACTGTCTTGTGAACACTACACTCGCAAGTACGTCAAACCCTCGAGGAATACCTGCAGTTTCGAAAATGTATTGCGTTTAGTTATCTAAATATATGCGCCTAAAAACGCTAGGGGTCAAAAGTGACCCAACAATACCAGTTCAGGGTTAAAATAGTTTCCCTATTATACTGAGAACTAGCGAAGTTTGTATACATTTTTGTATACAGAACAAAAATGTTATATCACTTTGATCATATTATTTATATTAAGCGTAACTGCTTAACTTCATAAATTGTGAAAAGTGAATGTCTGACATCTACTGGGGTTCAAAAACATGATATGCATACAATTCCTTTGAATTGACTATTTGCGATTTCCACATCCAATTGTCATTTTCATATAGAATGGAATAGTAGAATAAAAAATAACCTTCAAATTCATGTATAGTTCAAATCTCCACGAAATATCAGAATAAGCATCAACAAAGAAGAATATGAAAATGAGAAATTATCTGGAGTTCTCTCACCTATTAAAGGTGGTCCCTGTTGATGTGGCTTCGATTGTGTGGGGCTAGGAGATCTTGATCTCTGACACAAACTGGTCGTCCCACAATCACCTTTCCTTGTGAAACTCACGGGACCGTGTCTAGGATTTTGACGTCCACCTGTTGGTGAGGGTGATCGGGCCGGACTTGTTGAGGCTGACCAAGAACCTAGAGTAGAGTGACTGAATGATGTAATATATCTGAATAAAACTTCGAATCGAAAGATCTCCATGAGTATTATTTGAATACCATTCATTCAATTCATTCGGCGAATGAAAGGGTTAATGAGGAAGATAGGGGACTCCTGCGAGTACATGCACTCAGACCATTGAGGAGCCTATTGTGCTTTTCCTATCAATGTTTTATGAGAACTAGAATCAATCAGTATTTTCCATGAAGTTGGCTTCCATCACGATCTTCCAAGTATTAATTTCCTGGATAGAAATCTTCTCCAAACTGTCCAATCTGAATAGCGAGTATGGCAGCTACTACCATAAGAATTGTGAAGTGATCTAATTAAAACAACAACTGTCTACACTTTTGCCATAGCAATGAATGATTTTGTACCATAGTCCATGGAATGAAAACGAGTATAACAAAAATAATTCCACGTGCCACCTGAAGAAATCTCACATGAAAAAGTAGAGAATCAAAAGATAATTGTACAGGGTCAAATACTACCACCAATAAGATAGGAGATACTATCGTTTTTCATTCAGAACCATTCAAATAGATATGTCAGTCAGATCGAATCGAATACATACATCACAAATTCAGTCTGCGTAATTATTATTCACAAGAGCGATTTATTCAACAAGGGTCTCTTTTGTATTGTATTTAACCTACCCGAATATCTTGCCTGAGTAGTAGAGATATGGAAAGACATGATGTTAACTTATCCATGCAATTCTCGGTTCTATTCAGTTAAAATGTGGGAGGCATGAAGAAAGGTGTTACAGGAAGTTACAAACCATTGTGAGTGTAGCGAAGCCTTTGAGTCAAAACAAACAGGTGTTTTCGAAAATTGCAATCATCGTTTGTCAATCTATAAGCATTTAACAGGAAATATAATTCAAAAGATGTCTTCAAAAGTCATACGACTGTCATTTGTCATTAGGTTCAGCAAAAACCTATCTCCCATTTATTTCACAAGAAACAAAGCCATCATGGCATCCGGCAAAAAATAAAACCTACTGAGGATGTTGAGAAGTCGTATGCTTATCACTTGTCAATAGATTAATTGAAAAGCATGTTTGTAATCCGTTCAACAAATAATATGGCTGCCATAGCATTTGACGAAAAAATATATACAGAAGATATCCAGGAGTAGTAGACCTATCAGTTGTCGATGTGTTCAGCAAAAAAAAACATATTTGCCATCCTATTCAATGGAAAACGGCTGCCATGACACTTAGAAGAAGAGTGTAGGGAGGATATTCATAAGTCACATTGTGGCATTCAAGAGTAGATTGGGTGATATTTTTAAGACACCGTCACATGCAAAAAGTCTTCAACGAATATTACATCAACAGCAGATATATTGCAATTCATTTTCAATAAATATACTCATCAAACTGCATTTGGAACAATGGAGTCTTTGAAGATTCAATTCTCGAGCAGAAAATAGGATTATTTGATATAGTGATTTGCTCATATACAAGTACTTACTACGAATGTGGAAAGTGGTACTTTATAGTAAGTTCGTAGGCAATGAGTTTTTCTGAACTGCTATTTTATCAAACTCAAACATTTTTTATCTTCTAATAGGAAGCGAAGTACAGTTTCCCAAATACCAGTAGAAAAATATATACTCATAATACAAAAAAATAGATTGTCATAAAAATTATTAGTAATTTTCAAGCAGGGTCAGTTTCACTGTAACTGTCGTCATCCAAGATTACATCAATTTATTCTCTGGGCAACAGACTATATTAACATATGATTTCAATTGAAATATTCAGCATTTCTGACTGAATCAATGCCACCACAGATGAATTCAAAGGTGGCGAAACATTATTCCACCTAACCGATGCTTTTAGCTCATGCCATATGTGTTCAATTGGATTGAATATGCAATCGTAAGGAGCAAGTTTTACCACTGTATGACCTATTTCTTCTGCCAATTTCCAGCAATTGTTTGTTTTTTCGTATAATAATTCTCAAAAACATATTATTTTCGTCTGAATGAAAGATTCTGTGTCATTTGAACACGGAACTTCATTTAACTTCTACTATGGTATCTCGCATTATTCATCACGATCATACTATTTGGTGATATATTTGCCCTAATTTCATTTTTGAACCAGTTCTGCCGTAGTATCATCGTGATTGTCAATACGGGATATAATTATATTTTTGACTGATAAGGCCAGAAGCATTTGGTATAAAACCATTCCTTGTTTCAGCATGAATTATTGTAACACGCTTTCCTTTATCAGATGGAGCTTTGCTATGTGCAGTGTCCAGACGAATATATCCAACCTTAATCTGGAACCCCATGAGTGTTGAACCACCTCTCATCCAGATAAACAATATCCCTCCTACCCTCTCTATATTCAAGGATTGAATATTCCATTTTCCATCTTTTCAAACGGGTGGATTTCATAATAATTTGGCATTTATTTTGAATCCGCTCTGTGAAATGCATTTCCTTACTGTTTCACAGCAACACTCTATAGGGGAGAGTTGCCTAATTTGAACCACTTCAAAAGAAATGACAATAATTCCGGTATTACTCAATTGTTAGCGCACATTTTAAGCTCAAACGATAGAGAAATATATGAACTTTTATTTTTACTGAACAAAAAGAACAAAAAACAAAACATTTTTGAATCCCAAATATAAAATTTTTAGGAAAATGGTTCAAATTAGGCTACCGGTAGCCTAAAATGAACCACTAGTAACCTAATTTGAACCCATATTAAAAATTAATGTTTATATATGTCACAGATCCAAATCTCGTCTTCTTCGATTCCTGCACACTTTTCGTGTGCCCATTTTGAGCACACTTGACATTTAACCCATCCTTCCTCCGCTACAGAGTTGGAATAAGAATCGTGACAATACAAACACAGCGCATCTTCTTCTTCGCTTGAATCAGCTGATTCCTCCAATCTTTTTTTTTTTAGTATTTCTGTGTCGTATTTTTGGCTTTTGTTTCGGTTTTTCTTTTTTAATCAATCCTTTTGCTTTATTGAACAAATTTGATTTTACATTTTGAATAGCTTCTTTAGTTTTCTTGCTCTTCTTATTTATTTTTGATTTTTCTGACTCTTCTTTACTTCTTTTTTTAGCAACCAACTCATCTTTGTATGGTGTACTAGTCAGTTCTATAGCTGATGTCATATGATGACGTTTTTTTGTATCACCACTGACTTCAGAATTCTTTGGAAGGGTACATATCTCTTCTAAACTTTTATTAAATGTGTTAGGACTGACTTCGGACAAAATAGTAGATGAAGATGGACCAGCCTGACTATTTGATATTGGTGGTGCTTTGTCTTCAGGTGTTTTGTGTTTCGGACACAATGGTAGATGGAGATGGACCAGCTTGACTATTTTTTAATATTGGTGGTGTTTTGTCTTCAGGTGTTTCGTTTGTTTCGAATACAATGGTAGATGAAGACAGACCAGCCTGACTATTAAATTTTGGTGTTGTTTCGTCTTCAGGTATTTTTTGTGTTTCGGAATTTTCTTTTTCTATTTGTCGCTCGACTGCAAGGGAAGTGGTCTGGAAAAAGATTCATATTGACAGGCCACATACCTGCTGCTTTAAAAGCATTTTCAGCTGTTCCCACAGTAGCTGCCCTTCCATATGCTTCACTAATAAGTTCTGAAATATTGTAAGCTGAATTCCCCTGTCCAACATGAGCCCTCAACCAAGAATCTTGTGCCTGCACGAAGTAACTTTGTTGTGGTCTAAAAAATGCTACATCTAAGGGCTGGAGTCTATGTGTTGTATGTGCGGGTAGCCGAAGAAGATGAATATGATTCTCGCGACAAAATTCTAAAGCTTCTAAGTTATTGCTATGTGTTGTATGCCCATCTAATAGCAAAAGAACATCTTTGTTGGGGCCACTTTTCACAATTTTGTGAAAATGTTTAAGCCAAAGTAGAAATAATTCAGAGTTGATGTAACCCGCCAATTCAGGCGCATATCTTTTTTTTTGAAAATTATCATAGGGGGATATGAAGGCCAGCAGCATTAGCACAGCACACAACTGTTGTGTTAACTCCCCTTTCACCACTAGTAATTCCACCCACCTGTCTTTTGCCTTTTTTAGCAATAACCTTTTGCATTCTTTTTTGAACTGTGGAATACCGGGATTCGTCAACATTAAGTATTGTGTTCGCATCAATTTTATATTTGTCAACTAACTTTTCCAAAAGTTTGTGAAACTCTGTTACTTTTTCCTTGCTAAATCCTCTTGCTCGTGCAAGCGAAGTAGATTCTGGTTGTCTGAGTGATAATTCCTTATGACGTCTCATAAAGCCATAAAACCATTTTTCCCAGCAATACATTTTTCTTTATTGAATTTATGAGGTAATTTGTGCTTTTCAGCCAGTTGGAATGCAATTTTTCGGACATCTTTTATTGTTAAACCAAAAAACACTTTTTCAAACTTTAGAATGTGTTTGACTATTGATGTTTCTATTTCAACATTGAAAACATTTCTTGTACCCATTCGTTTAATGCAATTATTTGCGATTTTATTTGTTTGTCCAATATGTCTTAATAGAGTTGATTTATTGATTTTAAATCTTCGTTGGCACTCATTTAATCCAACTCCATCTTTGTGAGCATTTATGGCCATTTCCATATCCTTTTCGGACCATTCACCATATCTGCCTCGTTTTGTCTGTGACATCATCCTGAAAATATTTTATTCTTATTATTTAATTCAAGAAGAAATTATAAAAAAAACTTTTAGATATACCAATATTTGATGGAAATGAAAAAAAATTACTTCCTAACACGTTTCTTAAATTGAACCGGTTCAATTTTAGAATCCCATTCTGGGTTCAATTTAGGAAACGATACAATTTCTTTTTTAAGTTAACCTAAATTTTTATTTATAGTTGTTTTCATTTTATATTCACAAGAAACATCAAAAATACTCTAACAAACATAACTAGAATAACAAAAAGTACTTACCTGAATAAACTTTTTGTTAATCCCTTGAGTAAGTGTACTGAAATATTAGAGTCAACAAAACATAAAATGAAAATCACGTTGCCAGCAACAGACACCAACGAGAACTAAGAACTAACACCGAAATGTAACTGTGGGTAAGTTTTAGACCACAAACTTCAGTAGTTGGACATCAGATGGCATAACCTGTCCCTCAATAAGAATTTATTTACGTGGTTCAATTTAGGTGGCGGTTCAAATTAAGCAACTCTCCCCTACCTGGGTCATCTCTTGAAATCTTTGCATCAAAGTTTTGTAAGTAGGGATCATTTGTTTCCAATACATGGCATATACTTTTCGACGGACTACATCCACATCACACACGTCCAGTACCAAGTACCGGAGTCTTTCCTTTTTATCGACTACGACAACGCCAAAAGAAAGGAATATGTTTCTAACAGTAATTTGTATTTACGTTTGTTCTACCGTAGCGCCTGAAATACTCATCTGATTTTGATGAATGATATGTCAATCGATCCATCATTATGGCCGGGTGACATAGGTTATAGGACATTTTATACGAACCAAATCAATATGACGGATGTTACATCCAAAAAAGTGGGGGTCCCAATTTTTTTTTGCTATTGTATCGAGTTGGGTGTCAAATGAAAGAGGAGAAAATTCTGAGTTCATGAGCCAAAAGGACAGATTAAAATTTTAGCAGTCTATGTATGTACGTATGTTTGTATTCATTGTAATCAATAATTTAAAATTTCATCAGTTAGGTACACTTAAGTAGGAACAATTCATAATGCCACTCTAAAAAAACACAAAATAAAAGAAGTTTAAAAAACTGTAACCTCACTACGGAAAAAAATTAAATTATAAATATATAAATAATTAAAGGAAAAAAGTTCCCAACCTTTCACCCGACTAGGGATAAATAAAATAAACTAAAAAGTAACGAGTTAGGTGCTGATTGCTATTATCGTCTTATTGAGTAAGACAAGTCTTTTTATATGTAAGATATTCCTGTTTATCCAGTTCTATTGAAGTCTTCTTGCAGTTTCACATTAATTACGTTAATGCCGTGGTCGTGCATTGCCAACTACAAAAAGCAAACGTAATTCGATGGACAAATAAAAACAATGGGAATGCCGTCAATCAATGGTGAAAAATACGCACAACCACGGCATTTGAATTGAATTATAACGTTATTAACCCTTTCACTGCTGAATTCTTTAAAATTAGTGGGGCCACCAGTGCGCAATTATTTAGCGCTTGCGAATAAATCCGTCTTGAGCAGCACGGGCACGAAAAATCATATTTTACAAACTGTTCACCAAACTGTTCCAAACGTATATATCCGCAAATGCTATAAAAACTCAGAAAATAAAAAATAACATTTATTATATAGCAGAACGAATAATCCAGAACAATTTAACGTGAAAAACTTGAAAATATAAACATGAAGCATTTAGCAGAAAACTAAAAATTTTTTACGGTGCGATACCGCTTGGAACTCTCGGTATCAATTTCTTGTAAATCCCTTTCTAATTCGTCGTTATCACTTTCCAACAAAAGTTTTTCAAATCTGCTTCCGATAAATATTTTCTTCCATTTTTAACACGTAAACAAACGTTACAACTTTATAAATACAAGAAATTTTAATCCTGTTATCACGTCGTTATAAATGTCCTACAAAAGTTTTTTCAAATCTGCTTCCTTGATGACTGCAAAAGCACGTGTACATATGATTTGATGGGCCCTCAGTGCTCAAGACGTGTGAAATGAAGTCACGTGATTTGGTCTTCATTGGCCAATGCATTGTCTGCTGTTTGTTGTATGCATCATACGATAGCGGAAATAGCCCTTTTGAGCACCTAGAATAAAAATAAACGCTTGCGTATGTAAACGTCTTGAGCACTGAGGGTACTGAAAATATTTGCGAATATATCAGGCTTGAGCAGCGAAAGGGTTAATTTGAAACTGCCAGAAAACAGGAATATCTAATATATCAACAGACTTGTTGTACTCAATAAGACGATCAGCATCTAACGTGTTTCTTAGTTTTTAGTTCATTTTATGTATCCCTAGTCGGGTAAAAGGTTAGGAACTTGTTTTCCCTTAATTATAGTTATTTTTTACGTTGTCGGGTTATATTTTTTTCCATTCCTCTCTTTAATAAAGGCTTATTTTCCACAAACCACACTGTCTTCACTGGCTTTTGTGTTAAGGCTGCAGTTTCCTTCATTTCACTAAATGTCGATAATCCACGTTCACGAAAGGTAGTACAAACGTCAAATATAACTTTTTTGTGTCAAATGATAAAACACCGCAAGGACGGAACATGACAACATGTAATTGACAACAAATAACTTTTTTTCTAACCAAATACAAACTGGTAACTGAATTTCGAAACCACAAATCAGCATGGAAATTAGTCACAATTATCAAATTGAGTTGACAAATATTAATTCGCGCATGAAAGTGTAATATAGGAGATAATTCACATATTTTTAAATCTATACCTGGAATCTCCAAACCCTTTTCTATTATATTTCACACCCCGAACAATAGGCTATCATTAGGGTATGGTACTATTTTACCATTAAACTTTTAGGTAGCCTCGCCTACACTGATAGTAAATTACATTAGGAAGTATGGTTCGTTACCAAGTATATTCTATCGAAAGTTTAATTTTCGGCACAAGTATTCCCTCTTGAATCGGAAAATAGTTATGTGTACAGGAAAATATATATAGCAAGGTAGCATATACCGAGTAGCGAGATAACAATCGGTATCTTTCAACAAAAAGGAGTATCTAAGTTTATCAGAATCTCAAGTCCCAACAATTGTCATGGACAAATTCACAAAAAAATATTTATGATTCCTAACTCAATGCAATATTTGGGAACGGTAACGGAGATTTGCATTCGGAATTTGATTGCATGGCACAAAATTATGGAATATAATAAATATTCACAAAAGATATTATTTTCACAGCAAAATTTACAAATTTCATACCAATGGCGGAACAGGAAAATCCCCATTTCAACTGTAGAAGAATTTGGAACAATTTATTAATAAATTCAAACATTTCTAACAAATCGGAATGCTGTGCTTACGAAGCAAACTACAAAAAGCAAACGCTGTAATATGATGGACAAATAAAAACAATGGAGATGCCGTCAATCAATGATAAAAAATACGCACAACCACGGCATTTGAATTAAATTATGACGTTATTAATGTGAAACTCCCAGAAGACTTCAATAGAACTGAATGAACAGGAATATTAAACATAACAGACTTGTCTCACCCTTGTTAAGGCTGCAGTTAACTTCACTGCACTGCATTTTAATAATCCACGTTCACGAAAGATGGAACAAACGTTGAATATAACTTTTTCTGTGTCAACTGATAAAACATCGCACTTCAATACTTTTTATCGCTTATTTTTTTTCTTGTGACGCCATTGTCACCCGTATTCCCACGTAACTTACTAGGTTCTTCCCACGGAAGGAAAATTTTCAGACAACACGTTATTGACAACAAATAACTTTTTATCTCTAACCAAATACAAACTGCTAACTGAATTTTTAAACCACAAATCAGCATGGTAATCAGTCACATTTATCAAATTAACTTAACAAATATTAATTCGCGCATGAAAGTGTAATATATGAGATAATTTACGTATTTTAAATCGGAACCTGGAATCCCCAAACCCTTTTTTATTCTATATCTATAACTATATAATAATTTGGAAAAAAATGTAATAATGAATTCGAACATTTACAACAAATCGGAATGTGTGCTCACAAAGCAATTAATGACGTCATTCCAATATCCCACAAATTAAAATAGGCTTGGTATGAGCGATATAGATACCTGTAATAACGTTCTAGACAACTTGCCCCATGGAAACAGTTGATGTGGATTTGCTGGAGCACCTGGTACTGAGTTTGCACATACGCAGGGAGAAAGTTCGAAAAAAATAACTCAAGTGCTGACCCGAAAGAATTATGTTTCCAAGCTGTAAATGATCTAGATGTGAATGTTTATCAACTTGGAGTCCCTTGGTCAACCATAAAATTATAAACATATATTAAGAAGACGTAGTTTTCAGAAAAAAAAAACATAATTTACCCATTGCGTTTATCCACAAGTAGAGTATATATATATATATATATATATATATATATATATGTATGTTGAGTATACTAAGAAAATTGTAAATATGTTGTTTATTTCAATAAAGGTTTAAAAAAAGTATCATTAAAAAAACTGGTCGAATTGGCAGGATTGGTATAAAGAAAATTAAAAATTAAACAACTAAATGTGGAGGATGTCCAGTCGGAGTGAACAATAGGAATATGCGAATTAAAGTTTTAGTTCGCAATAAGAAAAACACAATTTTTGGATGAGGAACTAAAAAAAATGTGTCAGATGGTTATACAGAAAACTGCGGAAAAAACGAAATAGTGATAGAACTTAGAAAGAAATCGATATGGAAAATTTCCTATGAATACGAAGGCCACTTTGAGACTGTTCATTCGATATAAGATTGAGATATATTGTGTTTGTAAATTACACACACGTCACATTGCTTCCAATATGGTAAAAAAAATGTATGAGCTCAAAAAAAGAATTTATGAAAAACCGGGTGTTGATACCAAAAAAATGCAAGTGAACTGGAGTATATGGAAAAAAGCTATGAGACATGGTTGTCATACAAAAAAAATACAATGGTTCCCCCTTGGCGGAAAACATAATGCTCTCATAGAGAAATATGATAATCATTAAATTTATAGAAGTCGAATCCAAAGATATGTTGCATTGTTTGCCACTCATATAGGGTATTATAGGGTATTATAGTAAGGTATTATAGAGGTCTCATGACTATCGTGAATACAAAAAAGCTGCAATCTTGAGGAAAACTTATAGCGAGAAAAACATAAATCAGTCAAAGGAAAAAAAACATGGTCTTAGTTGAATTATAGGAAAATCGTTAATAACAATTGTTTCTTTGAAGAGCTGCAAGTGGAAATATTAGGATAACCTATGCAGAGTTCAGTACTGAGAAAATAGGCATAATTATATAGTTGTGATGTGAAGAGAACTTAGCAACTTCATAGGAAAAACACCATTACTCAATCATAAAAAAAGTATTGTGTCAGTGTGGCAGAGTTAGTACTGAATGGGAAAATATAAAGTTTGTTATAGCAAATTGGGATACAGTCCAGATTTTGCAAAATTTGGCAGCTTCGAATTGTTTCTGCTGAGGAAAACAGTTCGAGAAGATCCAATTATAAGTAACTTGGCAATTGGACTGTCATTGTCGGGTAGTTAATTAATGTCTAGAAGAATACTCCTATTAGAGATTGTGAATGTTATGCATATTTTCAATAGAAACATGTTTTTTTAAATAAGATTGACAGTTGAGTTTTCGGTTGGGACAAACTCAGTACGGAGTGGAACATGTGATTAGAAATTCAGGGTGATTTGAAATGAAACTCTACTAGGTGGACGATTGGGCGATTCGAAATTCCTCAACCTCCAACAATTCTTTCCACAAGGAAAATTGCCAATATCAGGACCACTTCAGAATAAGAATAATAATAAATTGATATCGATCAATTCATTGAGATTTTTTTGAAAATGTTTGAAACATTACATGACCTGAATTGAAAATTCAAAACGTGAAACTCTATAAAGGGAAGGTATATTGATATTCAGTGGTAAAATATAATAGAAAACTTCATAGCCGTGAGCAAGTAATTGGATTGGATGATCCAACAACCAAAACAATGAACAGTCTATCCAACAATTTCATAAACCCCAATTTCAGCAACTTTTTTCTATTTCGTAGGTTACAACAATTTATAGAACTTCATTGATAGAGGAACCGGACTTCTGAAATCAACTTCCGAAGGAGAAACCGTGAAAATAATTTATTATTCATTATGAAGTCGTTCCATTAAGATTTTTGAAACTTTCAAAAAAACTACTATCGGCAGAAAAATATATAAATATATTCATGTAGAGAAAGTACCTCCTTCTAACTGTGTTTTTATTCAGAGATATGGGCTTCTTAGATGTAGAAGCTACTTTTTTACGAAGTTACGTTTTGTACTTAGTTTGGGACTCAATCAATTTATTTCATTATGTGACATAAAAAATATCTGATAACAATGGTCGCATAACAGGTCCGCCTCACTTACCTAACACTCTTTGTTATATGACTCATCTATAGTTTTATATATATATATATATATATATATATATATATATTTTGGGTATAGTGGGTTCTTGAATCTTGGTGAAAGCATAGTTGCCTTCAATCTGTGTAGAAAAACTGGGGGCTGCAACCGGAATTTAGCATATGCCATGGAAAAGGCAGCGCATTGCTAACGGAAATAAGTTCAATTCAGAATGAGTCAAAGTCCAGTGGAGTCCGCAATATGTTTAGAATTTCATTCGTGTTATTCAATTGTCAGAATTGACTATTGTATAATGAAGTGTAAATGAACACAGGATTATTAATTTATTATTTCAATAGCCATGAAACCCAGATTTCTAGCGGTTGGTGTCAGAAGTTGGTGATTGATTTGGGAAACCTTACGCCGATATGGAGGCCATAACGGAATGATCAATCATCAGTTTTTCGTAAAAGAGACTACTACTGGAGGAGAAACGAGTTGTGGGGAAACCATGGTAGAAAGAGAAAAAAAAAGAATAAATAACGGCAAGAGAGAAAAACAAGAAGAGGTGAAACGTCCATGAAGAGAAACGACAGAAGGAGGAAAGGAAAGCAAAATGAGGAGAAAAGGAAGAAAATACAAGAAAATGGAAGGTTGCAGAAAAATATTTAAATATAATTCTGGGAAATAATTGAATAAGATCAGCAGAAAACATTCCTCAAACAGAAGAAGCAGGACTGAAGAAAGAGGGTGCCGTTTGAAAAGAAATAAAGAAAAAGTTACTATGGTACGGGATGGAGCGAAAAAAGAACTCTGGGTGATGTTTGAGAAAACAATGAAGCATTTGAAAGAACCATAAAGAAATGTTGTTCCACTGGACATGGTTGTCACATTGAATAATTCATAAAACATTTGGCTTCGGCCAATGGATGGATCGATGAAGAGGAGGCTACTGCATTCAGAAGTAGTTTCTGGAGGATCTGCTCTATGAGTGTTGAACGCCATCCCTGAAGATCATTAGCGCAAGTGTGGGGAACTCTCTGCTTTTCCAGAATTGAGGGACGGCGATAAACATCGAGAGCAGCTGGAGATTGACCATACGAGCAGAGACTTATCTAGCTTGTCCAGAAGGATTTTGAAGAACAATTAGCGGTACAGATATTCATTGACGAATTGGCATATGTTGAAATACAAAGAAGCATGAAATTGACACACTTTGAGGAATGCATTGGAGCTTTGGTTTTCAACACCTCAAAACGAAAGAGCAGTATCGGTTATAGAGCCACTTCGGAAAGTCACACATAGTATTGAGCATATATTTGGTAAAATACCAGAAAACATCAATAAAGGAACGAAGCGGTCAATTTGAAGGAGATTTCAGGGTGGTGACGTTTGTTATAACCTCCACATTCCTACTCACCTACGACCACAGCATTATCCAGTGGGTCTTTGGAGGGAATAGAAAAAGTGAGATCAGCTAGCAAGATGCGCATGATGGCGAGTAATAACTGAGCCTTCAAGGCCTTTCATGTCAACGGAACAGAAGAAGTACCGATAGTTCAATTCAATTTCCCTAATCTGTAGCGGCATTCTTAGGCCAGAGGGTGTGAAACCACTTACGTCTAATTCCGTTCTACGAACGGTCCCTGTACATATATCAACTCAAAACAATGCACCGGTATTAAGTTAATTGAAATGGATCTGATAAGTGACTACGGATTTTCGATGGTGAACAGAATACTAGAATCTGTTGGGAGGGGATTTCAACAACACCAGCCGAAAGTGAGAATTCTGCAAAACTGCGGATGGCTGAAACTGTGATATTATTCATCTTAAAAGATCGTTGGAGCTCGATTGGAAGTACTGCCATGTGAAGGATCCCCTAGCAAATCATTACTTGCATGAGCTTTCGTTAGGACAAAACAAGATATTTGTGTGATGATTGATAATGTCCTTATGGAAACAACAATCCGGTAGGAAGTCATCATAGAAGTATTCAAGCCAGTTGAGTGGGTAACAGACTGCAAAATGCTTGTGTAAAATAGGCACAGCTATTGATATAGTGAAAATTATTCATCAGCGAATGAATACGAAGCCGCCATAAGAGTCACTGGCGAAAAAGGTAACATATTTGAGTCCGCAGGATCATTGACAGGATGAACCAACCTGGTCCAGCACAAAATAGATAACGATCAAGCCCATCCAATTCGACAGCCACTAAACCACTAAGAAGAACACCATTCAACAAACAACAAGAGTATCCACCTCGTGTCGAAAAATGACTAGAGGCATAATCGAAAAATAAACGTGTTTATGATTCGTACCAGCCATTCTGGTTTCAAAGGAGTCTGGATATACAAAATCCTGTATCAATGATAGGAACCTTAATGATGTTTCGAAGATTACCCCGAATCGACGGCACACTGACTACATTAGCAGGCTCACAATGGTATTCAATGCTAGAGCAGATACTGATACAAAGGTATACACTGAAACTAAAAGGAGAAGACTGGGTTCACGAATGGTTGCAGACTGAATCAGTTCACTATTGAAGCTTTCGATCTCTGTTTCGCCCCGGCGACTTTCGAAAAATTGGTGGAACTTATATTTCGTGGACTTTTTTGGAAAGATTATCTGGTGTGGTGTCTCAACCCTGAATAAATTACCATGTTAATAGGAAGGAATTTTTCGAAACGATCGCCAGGGCGGTGGATCATTTCCACAAATACTCATATAGAAGGGTATTTCTCACCTGCATCTAATAAAAAAAATAGGGATATTTATTCGATAATTATCAAAGAGAAAGGTCTTGTCATTCTTGACCCTATAAATTATGTGAATAAGGTCTCAGATTTTTTCAATAAACATGTTATTTGAAAATTAACCTCAGATCCTAATCAATGAATTTGTTGAACATACGATAATAATGATTTAATCATCACTAAATGAGGGCCACATATTGACAATGTGATACTTCTTCACCCTTGGTATCCAATATCTCATAAATTTTAATAAGGAACTTGAAGTTATCAAACAAAGTGGTACGGTTTTCCCACTGAACTTATTGATAGACTATACCAGAGATATATCACAGAAACTATTAACCGAAGCTCATACAATTGTATATTGAATGCAAATCACCTAGAAAATGTTTTTCATATTGTCGAAAAAATATCTCAACGTTATGGTTTTGACCCGTGTATTTGTTTTTATACCAAGGACACTGTGTCAGAAAACCTCGTGAATAATAAAGTCAGAATGGAGACTTTGTACCAATCTGGCATTTATAAAATTACTTGGTCTGAACCAACTTGAGAAAAAATCTACATGGGATTGAAAGGTAGATTCTTTCAAAGAAATGAAGAACTCTGTCCCCCGGGGTATCACATCAAAAAAATGAATAGATCAAACAATGGACTGTGCTATTACTGCGAAAATTTCGCAGAAACTGCAGAACACCTGCTTCACGACGGCCAAGCGCTGTTTTGCAAAAGGCTCAAGTTTCTCGAAGAGATTGATTTGATTGAGAATATGAACAGGATGTTCATAAAATCACTGAAAGATAAACTTCAGTCGCTATCTTTCATCGTTCAAGATAACCTCTTGTGTGGTATTCATGTTGAAAAGGGAAACATTCTCAATTAAATATTGAATGGAAATATTTTTCTGTGGATTGAAAAATCCACGATAAAAATGAAGTTATTTTCCGTGAATATCCAACAGAAAACAACTACTTCCCCGGCTAAAGCCACGCTGGATTTTGAACTACATCTTATAGATATTGAAAAAGTACCCTAACTTCATTTTGTCGTGGATTGTTCAATTCACAGAAAAATAGTACAATTCAATATTCAATTGAAAATGTTTCCTTTTCAGGATAGTTTTTGTTATTACAGCTCTCTTACTACAGGAACTAACTTCGTTATCATTGGAAATATCGCGGTATGCTGGTATCCTCAAAAAAGAAAATTCAACGTATGTTACAAGCTTTAATTTGGTTTCACCTGTCCCGGTGTCTGTTTGTCTCTCTGCAATCAATCAAGTTAAGTTTGACCCACATCCCATCGTCCGATTAACTTGAAATTTCGCAGCTTGTTATAATTCCGGTGACAATGCATTATGGAATTTTTGTTAGAAAAAAACGACTCCGAATTGGCGGACGAGATTTGTTTTTATAGTCCGATTCGTTTCAAAATTGGAATAAGGGGGTTTTCGGGGTCGGAGATTATGAATTTCTTGACATAATTTATTAATTCAAGATGCTGGCTCAAGATGGTGGACGAGTTTGTAATTATGGGCCGATTCGATTCAAAAATTGGTATGTGGGTGTTCGGGGTCGGAGATTATGAATTTGTCAAAATTATTAAATTCATGATGGCGGACGCGTTTTATAATTATGGTCCGATTTTATTCAAAATTGGCATGTGGGGGTTTTTGGGGTCTGATATTATGAATTTAGTCGAAGATTGTTGCTTATTGTCCAAATTCATGAATTGAAGATGGTAGCTCCAGGATGGCACACTAGTTGATCTTCTCAGTGAAGAACTAGATAGCTCAGAACTTACAGGAAAAAGGCCCTATAATAACGATGCTTCAACAAAAATGCAAAGATTAAGGCGTACTTACTGAAAAGCACGAAATAAAATAATTAATAAAACAAATTTTCAAAGACAAGCTTTTATTCAAATGCTTTAAAAAGTAAATAATTATTGCTTTCGATGTGTGAAGTAGGTTATTCCGTGAGTTTTAGATTCAAAGCTTGTCGCTTTTGGTTTCGAACTGAAAACTTTGCGCGACAAGCTCTTGAATCTGTAACTCACGGAATAACTACTCATCCATCAAAGCAAATATTTTCACTTTTAACGCATTTGAATAAAAGGTTGTCTTTAAAAGTTTTATTATTTCATTTGAATATACCACCGATTTCAATGAACCTACTTTGACTCAATTTGTTTACCCGACAAAGTGTCCCCATAGTCATTACAAGAATGTCTTTCGAAGAATAAGGCCGTAAAGTTGAAGAAAAAAGAGAAAGAAATTACTATGAATCAATTACAAAATTTGAGTGTTTGTTACTTCGGACAAAGAAAACACTATGAAGCAATCACATAAATTGGAGAACGTAGACTAGACACCCGTTTCAACTCCCAAAGCTCGATAATTTCCAACAGAAATGAAATTCCAGCGTATAACTGTTTAACTGTTGGTATGGAAGCAGAGGAGACCAACGAAAAAAATATGCATTTCATTTACAAAAACCACTTATATCGAAAATCGAATAAACAAAATAGATTTCATGTGTGCATAACTAATATTTCTTGATAGCAAAATGAGTGCATATTTAGACGATACAGGTTGTTAACTATTGATAAAAAAATCGCATTCACAGGAAAGCGGAAACTGATAACTCTTATCTTCAATCCTGAAACACAAACATGCAGGAAATTGAAAAAAATCATCAATATTTTCTTCCTGAACTACAAAACCAAGTGACAAAAACAAGAAAATTGTTATCAAAACCACGGGAAAAAAAACGGTTCGACCACATCGACAGGAAATTTGGAATCGTCATCGAATCCATGCAGAAACACCGAGACCGAATTACA
>JAFIRS010007239.1:0-27078 GCA_018342105.1 Gonioctena quinquepunctata | reverse complement strand
TAATGCGAAAGAATATACTGGTCACTGCTTCAGACGTTCCTCAGCAACTATGTTAGCAGATGCAGGCGAGGATATAATCAACATTAAAAGACATGCTGGGTGGAAATCGACGACTATTGCGGAAGGTTATATTGAAAATTCAGTTGCAAATATGCTGAAGATTGCTAAGAAAATTGTAGAAAATGATGAGCCTTCTACTAGCCATTGCAGACAATCAGAAAATATTGCTCACTACTCTGAAACACCAGATAATAACATGCATTCTCTTCAGACTTCTAGTAGAATCAGTTGAAATCAGTAACTAACTGCAACAACAGGAAACAACAAATCCAAATATTTCCACAAATAACTGTTCTAATTGTATTGTCAATATTAAGTTATAATTCAATTTTTAAATTAATTTATGTTCATTGTTTTCGTTACATTATTGTTAATAATGTTTTGGGTTTGATTATATGATCCATCGGAATATAGATTTCTATCGATATGAGATTGAAATTCACTTTAGCGCCTGTCCAACGATTTTATCGCCCGCCGGGCGATAAAGTAGTCCGCGGGCGCGGAAGTGTTACTTTACGCCCGCAAATCCGGGCGCTAAAGTGCTACTTTACGCCCGGTCGTGCATAAAATGAATTATTTAAACAATAATGCTCATTTAGCCGATATGCATTTCGTTTATGGCCTTGCGGATGGCAATGCGCGCGAAGCAAGACGTATTTACCAGGAGCGATTTTCTAATCGAGTACTGTCTTCAGCTCCAACATTTACCAGTCTCCACCGTCGTTTGGCAGAAACAGGAAGCTTTAAGAGGGCAGCTGATATTATTGGAAGACCACGAACAGTGCAAACCCCATAATTGGAAGAAGCTGTTATGAACGCTCTCGAGGAGAATCCAGAAACAAGTACAAGAAGAGTTGCTGAAGCACTCAATTCTACTCAGTCCACAGTTTGGAGAATTATCCACGATTAACAATTTTATCCATACCATATTCAAAGGGTACAAGCTCTTCTGCCACGAGACTTTCCCCAACGCATTACTATGTGTCAGTGATTTTTGAGACAATTGGCTGGAAATCCTCAATTTTTAAGATATGTACTCTTCACGGACAAGGCAAACTTCTACCGAAATGCTATCACAAACTTTCATAACAACCATGTTTGGGCTCTGGAAAATCCGCACGCAGTTAGTGAAAGACATTATCAGTATCAATTTTCTGTGAATGTATGGGCTGCAATAATTGTGGAGCAAACATGCAAAAACCGATAAACCCACGTTTCGAATTTTTTGAGTTAAGGATTGATTGTTATTGATTTTGGTGAGCATCGTCCAACTAGCACATCAGATACAAGCAAAAGTCGACAAATCCCCTTGAAAATGGTATCTGAAAGTGACTAGTTCGAGCAACTACCGATAAATCCAAATTACAAGCAAAACCCGATAAAAAATTGAATAATGTGGTACCATCTATCATGCAAGTAGTCGCGCACTGTAGTGTTACAGAGTTCTGAATTTTATGGGCATATGTGTTATTCTTTAGTAATGAGTAAATGATAAAGATGACTCTGGCTCTCAAGTTGCCGATTTATCTGATTGGGATTCCCCTGTCTTAGATATTGCTCATTCTTCATGGGTTTTACTGACAGTGTAGAGTGAAATTCGTTTGCAGATTAATTTGTATTTCTATTTGGTTTGCATCTTTTGGAGTTTTTATAATGGAAGAAGGAGAAATTAGTACTGGAAGTAGGAAGAGAAAGACAGATGAGACGAAACGACAGAAGGCACAAAAGCAAAGGTAAAACATCAAGGTAATGTTTTTGGGATCAATTTTTTCACAGTATCTGTTTGTTTTTATATATCATTGTAGCAATGCTGATTTGGATGACTTAGAGAAAGTTTGCAATCACAATGGTCCTACATTTTATTGCCACAGAATTGCAGTAAGTGACGTACGAGCCTTTCGAAGTAAAGTTTTCGAAACCAATATTAAAATAGAACAGGACACCAAATTGTGCCACTACATATCCTTAGTGCCAATTGATAGAAAAAGACGAACAGAGAGGAGACAGTCCAGGAGCCGCAATTTTTCTGTTATCTATTTTCTCCCTAAAACAGTTTCGAAGAGAAAAATACAAGTAGGTCAGGCGTTTTTCTTGAAATGTGTGAACATGAAAAAAGATCGAATAAATTCAATTGCTAAGGCATTATCTGTAAGGAACATTCCGAAAGAAAATGAGAGAGTTTATTGGCAAACTACAAGGTAGAGAAAGTCACTATAATAGAAACAAATCTAAAAGAATTTATGTAGCCGCCGACTTAAACATAAAAAAGTTACATCAGATGTATCTAACTCAATGCGATGCCGAAAATAGGGTGAACTTTTCCATATTCAGGAGAATAGTCGTTAATGATTTTAATATTGGGTTGTCTAGTCCTGCATCAGACGTCTGCGCACAATGTACTAGACTCAAATTCAAGATCAAAAGGACAGTAGATGTGAAAATTAGAACAAAGTTGGGCACCGAGTTTACAGTCTAAAGAGGCGACTAAAAGGATAACCGTAGGTGGAAGATGGTCTCATCGCCCGGTGAAATACCACCATATCGACTTTGTGTGCTGTGAAATGGACCATTCCATGTTTCAGTGTTCGGTCGATACTTTCCGGTCTCCCTCTTTCCTTTTCCCCAATTCCTCCTTTATTTCCAGGTGCATCCTAATAGTAATAATGATGAAGTCTCCTAGAGTAAAATACCTCTCCATTCGGATTTTCGGGCGAGAGGTACTCGAGGAGACTCAACATTAAAAATTAATTTTTGCAACATCCACGGACTCAACAAGAACATCAATGACGTCCACCATCACCTACAGACGGAAAAACCGGATATTCTGGCTCTAACAGAAACACAAGTAAACTCGTCCACCAACAAGGTCCATATGCTTTGTCCTGGTTACGAACTCCATTCTCGATTCAGGTTCAGAGGTGGAGTCTGCCTTTACGCCAAGGCTAACCCTTCATGCCAGCGTGAAGAGAGTTTGGAACCGAAAGACTTTGATGTGATGTGGTTCAAGCTATCTGATACCAAACTGACTAAGTTCCTCTGCTGCCTTTACCTATCACCTAATGAACCTTCATATAACGACCTCTTTGAGTTTTTATCACTCAAACTGGACTACATTCAGGAGAACCATCCAACAGCTGAAACCATAATCATGGGAGACTTTAATGTACATAACGCTGCCGGGCTCAAATTCTCTAACAAAACAGATGATGCAGGTCGTCAAGCCGAGGCCTTCGCCATCACTCATGGTCTAGAACAACTGGTCGAGCTACCAACCCGCATCCCTGATATCAACAACCAGTCTGCCAATACACTAGATCTTTTCCTCACCACCAATCCTGACCCGTATAGAATAGAAGTTTGTGCCCCACTTGGAAACTCTGATCACACCCTCATCTCCACAACATGCTCTTTCCATTTACCATCGAGCTGCACAATTCCACCCCGTCTCATGTGGCATTACAATTCGGCCGACTGGGAAGGTCTTCGTATGTTTTTCTCAGCGTTTCCATGGAAGAGCGTTTGTTTCTCTTCAGTAGATCCAACACGATGTGCTGAGACAATTTCTGAAATCATCATGTTGGGGATACAAACTTACATACCGAATACCGAAAGAAGAACATCATCCGATAAGACCTGGTTTAACAGAAACTGCTCTAGAGCTGTGGCTTCCGAACAGGCAGCATACCATCGATGGCTAAAAAATCCGGGCCCTGAGACCAGAGCAGCATATGTCGAGGCTAGAGGCATATGCAAAGAGACAATAGAATGCTCAAAAGATGCCCACAATGCCAAAATAAGATCAAAACTTGCTGAATGTCGTAACGGATCCCGTTCATTTTGGTCTTTCGCCAAAGCTGTGGGAAGAAACTTCACTTCCAGCTCATTTCCTCCTCTAACCAAAGAAGATGGAACACTAGCAACGACTGCCCAGGAAAAAGCCAATATCTTTGCGCACCTATTTGCTGGAAATTCCACTCTGGATTCATCGGGAAAACAACCCCCGAACATTACACCTATTGACAGTCACATGCCCGAGATCACCTTTCGCCAACGTACTATCAGAAAGATTTTGCTGGGTCTCAACACCAACAAAGCCTGTGGATCTGACGGAATCCCGCCGATTGTTCTCAAGAAATGTGCCCTCGAACTAACACCTGTTCTTTGCAAGTTGTTCAACCACTCTTACAATTTGGGGGTATTTCCGTCCAATTGGAAAATTGCAAGAGTACAGCCAGTCCCTAAAAAAGGCAAAAAGGCCCTTTCTAGCAACTACAGACCTATCGCACTGCTATCTATTATTTCAAAGGTCATGGAAAAAGCCATCAACATCGAGCTCATGAAATATCTGGAAGACTCAGGAATTGTCAACGATAGGCAATATGGCTTCCGCCATCAGAGATCAACTGGTGACCTGCTCGCTTACGTCTCACATATATGGCAGCTATCTATTGAAAAGTATGGAGAAACTTTAGCTGTGGCATTAGATATCTCCAAGGCGTTCGATCGAGTTTGGCACCAGGGACTCCTCGCCAAGCTTCCGTCTTATGGCTTGCCCCCTCAGCTGTGTTCTCTGCTTGCTAGTTTTCTCTCAAACAGGTCTCTCCATGTAGTGGTCGATGGAGTTTCATCTGACACTCTACTCATAAATGCTGGTGTTCCGCAAGGATCTATTCTCGCACCAACACTATTTCTACTTCACATCAACGACCTGTTGAAAGCAACTTAATGTCCAGTACACAGCTCTGCCGATGATAGTACCCTCCATACCGCTTTCTCTTCCAGGGCCCCTATATCAGCCCGTGAAACCAGAAATGAACGAGGAAGAAATGTTAATAATATAAATATGGCCTCAGCAACAATTCTCGAATGGGGATCTAATAACTTAGTAGAATTCAATGCAAACAAAACACAAGCATGTCTTTTCTCTAGAAAAGCCGATCTCACTGTGCCTAACATAACTTTGTCAGGAGTAACCATACCACTGAAGCCATCCATATCGATGCTTGGTATTACTATCAGCAATAACCTTCCCTGGGAAAATCACGTGAGGTCCATTGCCAAAAGTGCATCTCAAAAACTTGGTTTTCTGTTTCGTGCCAAGAGCTATTTCACCCCCAGTCAGCTGCTTATGATCTATAAGGCACAGATCCGACCTGTCCTGGAATACTGTTCCCATATTTGGAGTGCGGCACCTAAACATATCCTGAGGCTATTGGATTCTGTCCAAAAAAGGGCAATTCGTCTCGTCGGTGATGCCTCGCTTACAAACTCGCTCACTTGTCTGGAACACCGTAGAAAAGTTGGCGATTTGTCTCTATTTTATAGATATTTTCATGGGCGATGCTCTTCTGAAATATCAACAATCGTTCCTGCTTTGGCAGTCTCTTCGAGATTAACCCGTCAAGTTCAGTCATCACACCCCTTCGTGGTCACTTTGGAGACCTGCAGAACATCACTTTCCAGAGACTCGTTCATCCAACGAACAGCGAGGCTTTGGAACTCATTGCCTAGGGAGGTGTTCCCCGAGGCATACAACCTTCAGAAATTTAAGAAGAACACCAACTCCTACCTTCTTTCCCTAGGTTCCCACGATGTTCTCTGAACATTACAGGATATCCCTTTTCGTGGGAACCAGAACATAAAAAGAAAACAAAAGGAGGGCGAATGCTTTCTATGGTCTCTTGACTCCCGAAAACTCGATTACGTTTTGCTTTGACTCAAAAGCAGGTTCAGCCTTTGCCCAAAACGCCTATTAATGATGCGTTTTATGCTCAGCAAGTTAGCATGTTCGTTTTTTGTTGCGTTGACAGTCAGTCCAAACATCCAACCTTTTATACATGGACTGAAGATCAAGCAGGTAGAGGATCAATAGAGATAGCATCTGCACTTTTGAATCATCTGGATTCCTTGGATTATGGAAATAATACGACAGTTCGGCTTTTCTGCGACGGATGCGGTGGGCAAAACAAAAATTATCATGTTATACACTCTCTATATTTCTGACTCATATTCAAAGCTTTAATCCAAATCACAAAAATAATACTTGTATTTCCAGTGAGGGGTCATTCGTATTTACCAGCAGACCGTGTATTCGAAAGAGTAGAAAAGCTCCTGATAAAAGAGGCTACGCTATTGTTTAGAGAGGACTATGAGAAAATTTACGAGAAAGTGGGAGTGGTGGAAAAAAATGGATTCGATTGGAGACTTTTTGATTTCAAACAACTTAAAGTTGGATTGGGAAAAGTTGAGGGAATATCAGAAAAAAGAAAATAGTCCTCCAAAAATTCAATGAGGGGGGATTGGTTAAAATATCCACTTTCGAAAACTTTCATTTCACTAATGGTTCAGAGAAATTCGAATAACTTTTGAAACCAAAATTTTCGGATACAGATTTTACTATAATCGAAAAAGATTTAATACGGGGCATTCCGCAGAAGAAAAAGAAGTCTCTTCAGCATCTGCTAAATCAGCGCTGCACTAGTATCGGGCATTACTACACGGTCCTACTTCGAATGAGGAGGATCCTGAAGTTGATGAGGAGGCTGAAACATGTGACTGCCTTGAAGAGGAACCAGCTATTCATATTTAGTTTTCCTGAAAAACATTTTCTCACTTTTTCCTCGGAATGCTTCTTGTCGAGAATACAAATACTTATTTTTAGTTGTGTTGTTTTGTTTATTTTCAAAATTCCTATTTCAGAATCTGAAATTCATGCAAAAACAGATAAAAATCAGATTTCATACAAAAACCGATAAATTAAAAAAAAATATAATAAAAAAAGGATAAAAAATGTTATAGAAAAATCGAATTTAACGGTTTTCTTCACATAAAGGATTCAATATAAATTGAACCAGAAAATGGTAGATCTCAGGTGAAAAACAACCACTTTCCTGGCAAATACCACGCAGAACGTTGAATGATATTCACCTGAAAATCCATGCATACCTCCATATAATATCAATGGACATTGAATGCAAATGTTTCTTTCTGATAAGCTCGATTATGTTCAATTTATGTCGTGTTCACCTAACAATCCGCATACCGGTTTCAGGCTTCTTGGCCCCTCATCAGTACGGAGTAGTCAACCAGCCAAAGGTCCAAAGAGCTCTGACTGAAGTGAGACACAACGTAAACAAACCATCATCGAGCTTGTAACACCTATAGGTACGCCGGAAAAGATAAACTTTAACTGGCGGTACCTAGTGACAGAAAGAAACACTCCGAAAATCTCCCACCTCTGGTTCAATTTATATTGAATCCTTTATGTGAAGAAAACCGTTTAATTCGATTTTTTCTATTCATTCCACTTCACATGGCGTTTATCTTTCACAAAAAATGTTATGTTAGCAAAACTTGAGATTTATATTATATGAACCACGGATAGTTGAGTCCAGTTATAAAAAATTTAATTTTTTTCTGGGATCGCGCTGTATAAGTTTTTCGTCATTATCTCAAAATGGATAAATATGGATTTATCGGTTTTTGCATGTTTGCTCCAATTGATAAATACTTGATAGGTTCTTTCTTTCTTTCGTTCCGACTGAATGGCTCAACTTACAGAGACTTTTTAGAAAATGAATTGCTGGGACTATTTCAGAATGTACCATTAGAAATTCGTATCCGCATCTGGCCAGGGAATTCCTTAACAATGTCTATCCAGGCGTGGGCACCAAGGTCCCCAGATCTAAACCCGCTAGATTTTTATTTTCGGGGACATTTGAAGTCACTAGTTCATAGAACTCCAGTAGCGAACGGGAAAGATCTAAGAAACCGAATAGTAGACGCCTGTGAAACAATAAGAAACACAACAATAATTTTTGAGCGGGTACGAGATTCAATGACTAGAAGACTGAATGCCTGTATCTTCGCTGAAGGTGGACACTTTGAACAATTTATTGGAATACAATTCAGTTTTATTTTATTCTATATATTCAAAATTTCTTGAAATAAAATGTTGATATTTCTTGCAAATTTTATTAAAACAAATACAGATTTTGCACCCTTGATACAAAAATAACTATTTCCAACGAGTTAAAATAAATAGATTAGGTGGCGCCCCCTACAAAAAACCAAAACTACTTACTCAAACTTCAAATTCATTTTCTAAGCATTCTTGTGAAAAATGCAAAATAATGGTAATAACTTCAACACGCATCGATTATCAAATCGACTTGAAATTCCAAATATCTAGAAAACGGTTGCTTATAGCGACTTGTACTAAGGGTCGCTTTTTTAACGTAGATATGATAGAGGAATAGATTTTTCGACTGAAAAATGTGCTAGACGTACGCTAAAAAAGTTATGAATCTTCAAAAAAGAAAAAGACGTGTTGGTGGCGCCCCCTACGAATAAGAGCAATAATAATATCAGGTTCGAATTCACATCTCAGTACCAATTTTCGTTTGATTGAAGACAGTATTCAAAAAGTTATCTAAAAAAAACTAAAATAAAAATAAAACTTCAACACCCTGCATCTTGGAAACGAAGCGTTTCCGAGGAATCACCTCCTGAAGTTTGTCAAAGTACTTTTGGATCACCTTGTATGTTCAAAAACCTAAATACTGTTTTAGATTCAAATCAACTGATACGCATATATCATGCCCAAGTTGAAGCTAGATTACGCTACGGTGTTTGTTTGTGGAGCAACTCATCACTGAGCAACAATGTTTTCATCAATCAAAAAGCCATTTTAGGATGCATATTCAGAACCCCAAAACGCAGCTCTTGCAGAACACTTTTTCACAATCATAAAAATTTTACTCTTATTAGCCTATTCAATTATGAATTGTCACTATACATCTTTATCAACAGAAACGACTCAACACTCAACAGTGATATCCATAAAATGAATACTGAAGTCTTTTCTGTTTGATAAATGTTTTTATACACTCGATGATATGAATTGATTGATGATATGAATTCACAGAATGAACTTATTTCATTTCTTGTATCTCTTTGGTATATTTTATTTTATTTTACATTGAGTCTTATACAGTATCGGAAAGTATTTATCTTGGGTACGGTGGTTTCATGAGAGCGTAAAGAATAGCTTGCTTGATGTTGAGAGAGCATTACAATTTCTCCTCGACTAGCTCGATGAAGGGATATTTACGTCACGACACAGAGATAGGAGAATCAGGGCGGTCCCGGGGATCAACTCAGGACGTCAGTATCATACCAGCAGCAGTCGGGAGAATGTGCAATGAAGAAGAATTGTTGACGATAATTTCACTTCAGATAATTTGAACAAATTTAACTGAATCATTGATTGAATTTAATCTGTCGGACGACAGGTAAATCAAAATACTTTTGGTGACGTGGTGGCCGCGAAAACAAAAGAAAATTCTCAAACATAAACAGAAGCAAACGATATTTCTGTAAGACAATAAAAACAAAAAACTTATTTCTAACAGAAAAACAATTATTTGAACGTAGTTCCTTATCGCGCGTTGCGAAAGAGGGCTAGACGGAATAAATTAAGAGCAAAATGTGTAACGAGACTTTCGCTATGGTTTTAAGCCGTGCGGCGTGCGCGTGTTTCTCTGTCTGTCTCTCTCTCTCTCTCATAGAAAGCAAGACAGTTATTTTCATTTCGTCTTTCTATTGAACAGTGTGGCGTCGCGACGATTATTTTTGTTGAGTATATACAGGTTTTTTGTACATAATAAATAATAAAAAATAATAACAATAATGAATCCTGACAGTGTTTCTCCACAAGTTCCGGATATTGCTGATGGAGTTAGGTAAGTAGAGATTTTATACAGACAATAATAAATGCTTAGGTATTTTTAGCAAGTACGCATTATAACCTCTCTTTACTATTGTGCTAACCAAGTCATACGCGTTATAATCTCTCCATTATTGTGTGTTTAGCAAGTGTACGCGTCATAACTTTAATAAATTTGAAAGCAAATTATATTTTAATCGTATGATTTAGAAGCCGTGTTTCTAACCTTACGCTTTTGTTTCAAGTTTATATATATATACTCTCTCCATATATATATATATATATATATATATATATATATATATACACTCTGTTGTGTTTACAAAGTCCCGCGCATCTATGACGTGTACGAAAGAATAGACAGAGTGCATATATATATATAAATATATATATATATATATATGGGTGTGTGTGTGTGTATGTATATGTACAATTTTTTTGCTTTTTATTTCAATAGCGAATCAACTAAAGCATCGACTACTGAGGTACAAACTATAACATCAAGGAAAAAGACACATGCACAAAGATGTAGAGAATATCGTGAGAGAAAGAAATTACAAATACATTTATTCACTGGAAAACACAAAACAGTTTTTTATTTTTCTCTTCAATCAAAAATTGGAGAAGAGTTCAAATTTCTCTGAACGCTTTTGATTATAACTTTTAAAAAAATGTATTACAATTCCTTCACTAATTAATCGAAAGGAACTTCGTTCCATCCGGGTGTCCCTTGATACCTCTCAAGTTTTTTTCTTGAATGGAGAGAAAAAAAATATTTACAAGAAAAGATAAACCAAATTAAATATTTTGTGTACGGAATTATTTTATTAAATGTTCGAACCAACCACCATTTTGGGCCAAACAATAGCCGAATCTATTGTACTTTCTCTGCGGTTGTGTAAATAGGCGGCATGTTTCAAAAGGTAATAATTGTCACGGTCTTTGGTATTCGCAACCGCGGCTCGGCAGGAATGAGTCAAGTCGCTGTGCTGTCGCATTGCCACGTGGTCAGTTAAAGCGTCGGGTGGGGTAACAGGAGGGGCGCACAGCAGTGTGTCTCTCTTGTTTATGTGGTATTATCATATCATTGCGTTCCTTTTTGCTCGTGTAGATTTCTGTCTAAACCACAGATAAAATGTTTCCGATACTGTATGTTTGTCATTGTCCTCCTAGCATCAAATATTTTCTTGACAATTCCTATACAAATTTGTTGTTTGTCATTTGAAGGAAATAAACTGAATTGAATTGAAAAGCTACATTTTTTTCATTGAAGCAAAATATTATGGAACCCAGAAAATATACCTGATGTCCAGTTTTGCTGTTTTATAAATGAACAGTTATGTTTTCAATCGATGTGATATCAAATTTTTCCATCATTTATCGAGATTTTTCACTATATCTTCAATAATCTTAAATAAAAAAAGCAATGGAGCTGGGGTTTCTAATATCTACGAGTATTGAAACTACATCACCATATTTTTTATAATTAATTAAAATTAATTTTTGTCCTAAACAACTCATTCATATAAAAATTAACTCTTGCAGTTTGATCTAACTTGAAAGATAGGATAGCTCACATCTCAATTTATAGCCGCAATATTATTTTATTGCAAATTATTTGTTTATTGAAGTGGAACTTCTTTAGAATCGTTGTGATTTCAAACTCGATACACGTTCTCGGTCTCCTCTTTGTGCGATCCTTCGTAGCGTCCCCACTATCGTCTACTAAGCATTGTCCATTTGTATGCTCCTGTGTAGTGGGATGTGGGATAGTCAGTATATCTATATCTTGCTCCAGTTCCGAGCGTTCTACGTGTTTATGTTAGTATGTGTTATTTAGACTGAAGTATAAATTAAATTTATATAGTAGAAAATCATTAGTTACTAGTTACACTCTTTATAACTCAAGAACGGCCAAACCGATTTGGCTGAAAATTGGTGGGGAGGTAGCTTAGAACCAGGAGACGGACATAGGATACTTTTTATCCCGTTCGCCCGCGTTCCCGTGTGACGTGACATGAAACGTCAAATAACGGGATAACGAAAAAAGGGGAAAACGGGATAACGGGATGACAGGATAAGAGCATAACGGGAAAATAAAGAAAAAACGGGATAACGGGAATAACAGGATAACGGAAACATGGGAAAACGGGATGACAGGATAAGGGGATAAAGATAAAACGGGATAAAGAAAAAACGGGATAACAGGAAAATGGGATAACCGGTTAACGAAAAAACGGGATGACAGTATGAGGGGATAACGGGATAACGGTATAAACAAAAAACGGGATAACAGGAAAACGGGATAACGGGATAACGAAAAAACGGGATGACAGGATGAGGGGCTAACGGGATTAAGAAAAAACGGGATAACAGGAAAACGGGATAACGGGAAAACGATATAACGGGACAACAGGAAGCGGAAGGAGTCGAAAGCATTTGGACAGAACAACGTCTGTCGGGTCAGCTAGTATATAATTATATATATATATATACATATATATATATATATATATATATATGTATATATATATATATATATATATACAGGGTGTCCCAAACTCGATGGCCTATTAGACATTTCTGGAAAACGGGAAATGGGATTATTTTGAATATTTGGTTTCTTAGGTAATTAGTTCTGTTCTATCGATCTAAAATATTTTCAGCGCTGCGACGTTGCCGCTTATATTGAAAAGTTGCAATAACTTTGATATTTTAGATGGGACACCCTATATATTATTGCATTTCTCGCTCTGCTATTGCTTTTCGATCATTTTTGTATGATACAAACATTTCCTGATGTCTTTTACCTGATACAACATATTTACCCAAACTCCGATCTCACTCCTTCGGCAAGGCTCGGGTAGGTCGTGGACTGCTTCGGTCTTTGGCCTACACTCTGGATACTGGTCGGACGCGTGACTGCTTCTGCTGGGCTCGGCAAGCTACTCAATCTTTGAAATATTTCAAATCGGAACTACAGCCGGCTTCCCCCTCTTTTGCGAATACCTCTCGACCGACTTATATGCGCGCGCCGTTTTGTGGACTCTGTCGATCGAGATCCAAATTATATTTTCCTAGTATAATTACCCAGCTTGTAAACATTCTCAATCCATGTGGTGTGACGTCGGCCGGATGACGTCAGCTCGTAGCGGGCACCTCTGTCTCGACTCAACTCTTTTCTCAGGCTTCTGGCGGGTGACTGAATGTGCTCGGCTCACAGCTTGTGAAATTCTCCTAGTTGGCAATCCACGTGATGTGACGTCAGTCGGATGACGTCAGCTCGCAGCGTATGCTTTTGTCTCGACTGGACTGCTGTCTGTGGCTTCTATCGGATGACTGAAATCTCTCGTCAGTCTCGTCGGCGTTTGAACATAGCCCAGATTGCTCCATGAAAATGTTTGCTCGAGAGTCGCTAGCCGGCGCAAGTCATACTCGCGCGTGTTTTATATACACGCGCCGCGATATTAGCGTTATCTACGGAAGGAGTTCGGTCAATTCATTAGGGTAGGCGTAATCCACGGATTTATCACGAACACCGATGGTGTTTCTAGACCTATTATTACTGTCAAGATGAATTTAAATTCTTACAGGGAGCTTTTGGTTGATAAATATAGCAGGAAAATAGTAACTTCGTTACAATGTTCTGGAATGCCACCCTTACTTTATACTCCAGTTCTCCACGAGTAGTTGACGCTGTGTTATACACCTGATTTTCAATTGTTCCTCAGAGAAAAAAATCTAGCGGAGTAAGATCTGGTGATCTAGAATATGAAAAAGAAATCATACATTATGAAAAAATATGACAACTTAAGAACGAACCTCGCAGGCCACTGAATAGGTCCATAAGTGCCAATCCACTTTTCTGGGAAGGTGTCATTCAGATGTTCTCTTACGACTTGAGAATTGTGAGGTGGTGCTCCATCTTTTTGAAAATAGATATCAACTTGGTTAGCCAGTGGAACATCTTCAATGAAATCATTAATTTGATTTCAACGGAACTGTAGATATCTGTCCGTTGAAAATTATTGGCCCCAAAAGTTTTCCTCCGATAATACCCATGCAGCAATTGAGACCAAATCACTCTTGAAAATTTCCTTCTTGCATCAGATGTTAATTTGTTTGGGACCAGCACCTTTTATTCCGATTGAACAGACCCAAGTTGGTGAATCGAGTTTCATCTGAATACATAATTTCAAAAGGAAAACGTACATATTCTCTGTATTTAGTCATAAACCAGTTGCAATAAGTTAAACTTCGGTTGGGGTCGTTATCGTAAAGATGTTGGTGTAGTTGGTACTTGAATGATCGTAATTATATTTGTGAAGAATTCTCCAAACGGACGAATAACTTATATCCCACTCAGAAACAATTTGGCTAATTGACGCCGTACAATTCACTTCAACATAGGCCAACACGTCTACTTCTTTTTCTCCACTGACGATGAAGTTATTGGCATTTTCTTCTGGTTCTTTTCGCATTTTCCTTTCCGGTTTTGGAAAATAATGCCGAGTGGGATGGCGACCATTAGGGAATCTCTGAACATAAATTCGAGCTGAATCAGTTGCATTCTTTTTCGCTTCTCTGTAAATTAGCAACATGTAAATTTTTTCGTTTTTAGTATAACTTTCCATATCAAATTATAAACTACGCAACAAATGAATTTTTGAAAGTTACAGCATATTCATTAACCGATTTGTTTAGGTAGTCCTAGCAACAGCTTCAATTTTTTGTCACGGATAACTAGAATAATGGAACTTAGTGCCTAAGTATACCGAATACGTATTATTTGTTATAAGGAAAGATCGCTTCTTGCAATTATCCAGAAAAATAGTGAATATAAAGTGGAAGGGTGTGGTATCAAAAAACCGACGAGCCATCCATTCATCCATTTGAAAAAATCAAGTTAACTGGAAAAATTCATATTTGCCACTTTTAAATAATTCTTAAAACGACTGTGAAGTCATAAGCCTTAATGTGGTATTTTTCCCATGTTACTTGATGAAGAATGAAGTGATTTACACGATCCATGGCATTCTAGATCAAAAAATAAAAATTGGAATACAAATGGCGTTATTTGTCAAATATTGACAAGTGAGGTGTTTTTAGATTTAGAATGTCATTGGATTTAAAAATCGAAAGTTGGGGTCATTTCCGGTCGAATCTTCAATAATAAAAAAGTTATAGGGGTGAGCCACCTTAGAGAATCACACGGTATATATATATATATATATATATATATATATATATATATATATATATATATATATATGTCCAACGTCATGTTCGACTACAGTATAAATATATACAGTATATATTTATACGGTATATATTTATACTGTTCCTTTATACATTGTCATTTTCGACTACCAATTCTATGATACCCAACGTCATATTCCGCTACCTTTTGAAAACGGAGGTTGGGGGTTTTTCATTGGGTCCACATCTCAATTATTTCGAACTGTTCATCAGTAGGTGAATCTGTGAAATTAGGGAACATTGAAATTTTATTGGATAAAGTTCGTTTTGTGGAAATTGATTTTTTTTCCATTTTTTAAGTTGAAGTGGTGATTTATGCAGGAAAACTCATTAAAATATTCCCATAATTGATTTTATCAAATATTTTGAATGAAACTACACATTTTTAACGGACGAAACCAAAAAGTAGGAGGTTCTCTATTCGACGCGTATATTTTTTTTTTATGTATGATCACGCACAACTTTTTACAGAGCGGTTCAATTCCAATGATTCTTTTTTCATTGGATAGGGTGTATTTCGGAGTTGGTCCCATTCTGATTTGAACAACAAAATCCATCCCTAAGGGTAACAAAATGAAGGATATTGATCGTTCACCCTCTGAATTTTGGTCCGTAAACCGATTCTATCAGGCATAACTTTGTAGTGGGTTTTTCGATTTGGATGATTTTTTTTTCAATAGGAAGAGTATACCTCATAGTTGATCATATTCCAATTTGGAATGTGATGATCCACCCCTATGGATAAAAAAATAGGGGATGATTGATTTTTCACTTGTGAACTTTGGCACACATATGTAGTTGACATTGACAGACCCTCCTACATCCGTCAAAATGATTACATTCTATGAAAGGATGGAATTATATACAAAGTGATGAAATCAACTAACCAGAACTTCCAATATTAATTTATATTATATAACAATAAATAAATAAAATAGAAAATCATATTATTTAATAGGTAATAGTTGAAGTAAGCTAGGTAAGTAAGTATTTTAAAAGTAATAAAAAATTAAGTAGGTAGTAATTAGTAGATTTCAGCAACAAAAAATTGAAAAATAAAAACTTTTTAACAAAAAATATAACCGACGAAATACGGAACTGAAAAGTAAAAAATAAAATAAAAATTCTTAGTCTCAATAACTAAGCTCCTAAACTTATGTAAGTAACTAATTTTGAGTCGTCGCCAAACAAACATGCAAATAAATTAGATGAGGCGTAAAATGATAGCATCGAGTTGCGCGGTGACATACTGATAATTTAATTATCTTCGTTGATTGTTCGTTTGGCGTCGACTCAAAATTAGTTACTTACATTAGTTTAGGAGCTTAGTTATTGAGACTAAGGTTTATTTTATTTTTCAGTATGTTTTTAAAACGTGGTATAGTGAAAATTATATTTTATTCAAAGAATTATTTTCTGATATTTAATCTTGTGTGTGAAATAAAACTGGTCCATCATTTTAAAGTACCCATTTTGAATAATTGAATTTTTACCACAAAATGATTAATCTCCGAACCCAAAAACTCCCACATATCAATTTTTAATGAAATCGGGGAATGATCACAAATTTCTTCGTCATCTTGGAACCATGAATTTTGACAAAAAATTCATAATCTCCGACACCGAAAAGCACCACATAGGTACCAATTCAGAATAGAATCGGAGCATAATCACAAAACTTGTGCGCCAAATTGGAGCAGCTATTTTGTTTTATCTTACACAAATTCCGTAATACATTGTCACCGAAATTATGGACATCTTCCAAATTTCATGTCAATCGGAAAACTAGAAGTAGGTCAAAATTCATTATCAAGATTCCACCCGAACAGACAGACAAAAAAGTGGGTTAATAAAACGTGGTGAAAAAACAATGAATAATAATAATAACAGTTTTATTAACAATTTATGTATACATTTTATCATGTTTAATAAAATAAACTACATTTCAACCCCACGAAGTATTACCTGTGGGATATATATATATATATATATATATATATATATATATATATATATATATATATATATATATATATATATATATATATATATATATATATATATATATATATATATATATATATATATATATATATATATATTATTCAATTAATAATATGTATATATACATACATATAATATAGAAGTTCTAAATTTACTTTATATAAGTATCTGAATATTCTTCAGAAGGAAAGCAACATCAATGAAACTATCAGCAATGAAAAAAATCAATCAACGAATGGTGGGAAATGTCAGATTTGTGATCAATGGATAATTGGAAAATAGTTAAACTATTGTTTCCTTGTATATTTCACAACCATTATGGTAGATTAATCCAGCTGATAGAACCTATCAGTAGGTACTGATCGAATGAATGAAGAGTGAAACAATAAACAGGTTGAATTTGAGTGATATGATATATGAATGAAATATTATCTAATCATTAACAGAACCCTTCAATTTGGATATATGTGCCAATAAGATGTTATTTAGAATTGACTTGGATTTCTCGAAGCCTCATGGAGAAAATAATTGCAATTCTACGACACGGTCGAGATGGACATAGTTATGTGCTTGCTCCTTAATTCCAGAGAATCAGCAAAATTCATTGGAGCATTATTTAATCAAAATCCTGACCAAAATCGATATAATTTTTCTTTTTAGCAGTATATCAAAAATTTGTTGGACGAAATGTTATTTCTGATATTCTTTTTCCGATTTTCAAATAGTATTAAATAAATAATTTTTTCATTATTTCACAAAAAAATCAGAGACGACTCAAATGTCCAAGTTCTCAGATTCTTTTTGAGTTAAGATTCCCTTGGGTTTTTCAATTTGTTGGTATGTGGATTATAACTTGTTGCAACGCTGCTATAACAGTTGAAAAAAAAATGTCGTCTATGAAAAAAATCCGAAAAGTTCAAAATGAAGCAGATAAAGGCTGTCAAAGTGGAAAATGTAATCTTTTACACCACCACTCAATACTTCTGGAGTCTTCAAACATGCTGAACTTTTTTGTGATCTGGTATATTCAATATTTGATAGAAACATTGATTTTTCCATCTATTTTATATAAAAAAGATAAGGTAAATAGTATATTCATAATTTCAATTCAAAATTGAAAATCATTTTCCTCTATGGACCACCAACTTCAAATCATGCCGAATTCCTTGATCATTTAGATAAAATAATGAATTTTAATAAAAAACTTATTATAATAGGTAATTTTAATATCAAACTTCTCACGAATAACAGTGATTCTACTAATTATAAATATACAATATCTTTATACCAGAAAACAAAACAATTCTTTCAGCATACTTTTAACCATAATTAAATTTCAATATAAAATTAGAAGATACTTAATAACAGATCACCGCATAATATACACAGCCCTTGAAAAATCAGAAATTGCTTTAAAAAATTCAAAAAAAATAAAAAACCCCAAATTAAAAAAACTTTTACATTTAAAAAAAAAACAATGTGGAGAATTTCAGGAATTAATGAATATGATTTCAGAAGCTAAAGATCTATCATCTACCAAAGTATATATGAGAATACGTGAAAACTATGATTGGATTACTTAGTCATTAATTCGTGAAATGAAAAATAAAAAATAAAAAATTCGAAATACGTAAAAAAAAATTAGAAAATGAAGAAATATTCACTGAATATAAAATTCAGAGAAATGAAGTTAATGCCATGCTTAAAAGAACAAAACTGAATATTACAATAAAATAATTGAAGAATCACAAGGTAATCCAAAAAAACTATGGGATACAATAAATTATTATATAAAAAACAAATCAAAATTCACCAAAAACAGATATTGAACCTATATTAGTAAATGGCCAAATTATCAATAGTGAATTAGAAATGGCAGAGAAAATGAATTGACACTTTTCAACTATTGGTGAGAATACAGCCAAAGGATTGAGATCATTTTATAATAATATACCTAATGATACTATACCACCTCCTAAAAATAATTAAACATTGCTACTATTCCCAAATGATGAATATTAAATTATAGATATAATTACTACCCTAAAAAAAATCATGCCATGATCCAGAAGGTTTGATTAAACGAGATATTGTAGAATAAAAAAATATTTTGGCAGAACCATTAACTAAATTAATCAATAAATCTTTCTTAACAGGGTTTTTCCCAATGAATTGAAACATGCATCAATAAGAGCAATAATACAATCTTACAGGCCCATAGCATTAATAAGCATATTTTCCAAAATCATTGAAAATATTATTAAAAAGAGAATAGTAAACTTTATGAATAAAAAATATGGATTTGATTTAAATCAATTTGGTTTTCAAGAAAACAGTGGAACACAAGCAGCAGCACTACAAGTGATTAATTTCATACAAGACAGACTTGACAAAGGAAATTATGTTATAGCAATTTTTATAGATCTCATCTAATACATAAACTAGTGAATGATTTCTGAAGAAGCAGTAAAATGTAATAACCATTTATGCGGATGATATACATCTGGTTTTCACTGGACTGGTCATTCTAAGCAATTTAGTTGAGCCTTGAATAATTGGAGATCAAAATATAAAATATTGATTCGTTTGAAAAGAAACAGATTTTGTCCATCTCTAAGAAGAAAAATTCAATTGGAATGCATGTCAATTTGATCGAATAATGCCTTCAGTAGCCATTTCGAAAAACTGGATTTGCGTAGTATAGGTGTCTAGTAAATATCCAGAATAACAAAGAACTTTATGAAAGCACAACACAACACTCCTTGAGATGATGGTTTTCCTGAATTGGTCCAGAATATTATTGAACTAACAAACTTTTTCACAGATTTAGACTCACGAAATAGGTGGAGCACTCAGAAGGAGACAAAATATTTTTAAATTGGAATTATTCTTTTGCCGAAATTTGGGAATATTAACCTAACCTACTTATATGCATATTCGATTTTCATAACAAAGGTTCCATAATATGTTATCCACTGCAAAAGGACGTGTTCTAGTTTGAATATTGTTTATATGATTCACCCTCTTTAATAAAAAAAACAATATTGCAGAATACCGAACAAGCTCCTGAATTATATCTTTGATAATTTAAATATTTGTTCACCGAAATGACGTTTTTTTTTGTTGTTATAAAAAAAAATCTGTTTGTTTTTCAATGTTGATTCTAACAAGGTTTCCACATTTTTTCTATTGATACTCCAACAGTGAGACAACTAACTAGTCGGAATTTTCTAATTTCTGAATTATGTTGGTTGTCTACAACATGGAAAACAAACGTTATCAGAAAATTATTATATCTAAGAAAAAAACGATAAAGTACCAGTCAAGCCTCGCACAATGTGTGTTTTGTACAAATGGAAAGCACGTTACTATAAAATGAAATATTCAGATATTCTCGTTATTTGCTCAATTCTTTTCTTGAGATTTTAAGATGATTTTTGTTTTTTAACGTATAAGGGTCTGAAGCGGGCTTGTAGTTTCTTCGGCAACTATACCTTCTCCTATATCTCCCTACTGTGGGTGGTTATTTAGGAGATAGGGTACAACGAATTTTTCTTTCTTTTTTCTTATTTTCGATATTTTTCAGTGTTGAATTATAAAATTTCAACTTTTGTGTTTGATAGTTCAGGAGGCCATGTCAGACAGTGAGGTAATAAACGTGAATTTTTTTAATTTTCAACCGAGGTTAATATGTTATCAGCCAGTAATCAAAATTCAATATAATAAAAATTCAATATAGCGACAACCAGGCGCCATATTGTGACAAAATTCAATATGGCAACAACGAGACGACATATTTTATATTTTTTTTTTATATTTCCATTGTTTCGTTTAAAGCTATTATTGATCAGCTGTTATATGCATTTGTTTATAAAAATTGAAGATTTTTTGACATTTTCGTATCTTTTATGACTTATAACTTGTTAAAAAAATGCAAATACAGTAATGAACCTGCAAGACAATTTTATTCAGTGATAATTGTGTAATTGCTTTCAGAAAAAAATATAATTTCAGTCCGAATATGTTTATAACAAATTGTTAAATCAATAAACAATTAAATTTTTTTTTGTTACCCTATTGAGCAATGCCAATTATGATTTTTAAAGGAAAAATAATTTTCTCAGCTCAAAATATTGAGCTATACTTACTTCTGTTCAAAAGTGGATAATAACGGAGATATCAACTTTTTGAACAGAGCTGAATCACAATCCTTTGGGCTAAGTCAAATTGCTATTTCGGTTTTATTATTTCTTTTTTTTCCTATTATATTTTTCAAAATATGCATTAAGTATACCTTTTTTACATAAAGAGATGGGATAATTTATTTGTGCTATAATAGATTGAATATGCAAAGCACACAAAAGTTGTGCTTGTTTATAGACTCGAAAAGTACTGCAGGTGGCGCACTCTACAGGACTCACTAAAAATGTGAGCATATTCAAATTAACTGCTCAGATTTGTTTATATTTTTTTTTTCGTGGACTATAAACTGTTATGGAAAAAGCAACAAGTTAGATTGCACCATGCACACATTTTTTGTCGTGCTTTTTTTACTCGAAATATCATTTATTTTTATATATTATATTGTAAATGAGAAAATTATATATTATTCGATCCTTGTTTTTGGAAACGTAAGTTAATATATTATAGCGATACCAGCCTGTTATGTATTTCTAATATTTTGAATGTAAACCATTTTTAAAATTTAAGGTTAAAAAAAAATTAACCAATTCCAATTGGGTTTTTTAAATATTTCAAATGGAATTTTCAGTATTCAGTTTCCTGTACAAAATACAAATATGTATGACAGGGTAGCAAGTAGACAAATAATGACTTTTTCCAGAAATTTTTGTATACTTCAAGTGGAAAAATGCGAATGTTGAAGTGAGTCAAAAATCAAGGCTATTAGTTATAAAATTATTCCCATTTTTATTTCGTTAAATATCTCTTACCAATATAGTTGAAAATGTAAAAAAACCAGTGAAAATATATTAGGTTATTTCACAACACACGAACTAATTCCTGATTTTATTGTCGATCTTCTAGCTTGAATTTTTGGGATATTTTTGTTACAAAAATTCAATGAAAAAGGAACCTGTGTGATATTAATTGAAGAAGATATCATCCATATATTTTCCTATTCACATCATTTATGTGAGCTTTCAGAGTTTGCGCCGATCTGTGCGATAATTCCAAATGGCGCTTTATTACCTACTCACATTTATATAATGAAGGTAATGTTTTCTTCTCAAGATAATCTCTAAATTCCCTTCGAACAATTTGGCGTTCTGGAGTTGACCAACTCCTTTTTACCAGAAAATAAACAGTTTTTGTATAAATTTACATTATACCAAGTCGAAAGAAAAATATACTTACCATTATTTCTTCTTGACGTGAGAATCATCGAATTGTCTTAATCTTGCGAGTGTCACTAAAGACATGACAGTAATCAAAATTCAATATGGCGACAACCCGATGCCATAATGTGAATAAAGACATGACAGTAATAATAAAAATTCAATATGGCGACAACCAGACGCCATATTGTGGATAATCCTAACTAATAAGTGTAAAGTAAAAAAAGGTAATTGAAAAATAAAAAACCTGACTGCGTAAAATGTGACCTTAAAAAAAGATGGAAACAATATGACCAGAAAATATTGTCAGAAAATTATGTTTTAAGAGGTTAACTATTAAACTTAATACTGTAAAGATCTCACGCAGTCGGAGGCAATAATATATCTTCATTGTTGAATTAAAGAAGATCCTCTGACTGCGTGATATTGTTCACAGTATTAATTTTATGCAATATTTTCTGGTCATCTTGTTTCCATCTCTTTTAAAGTTCACTTTTTACACAGTCGAGTTTTTTATTTTAAAATTAACTTTTTTATATTAGAATCGAGAACAGGACACCAAATTCGTCATATGGCCTGGTGTAACTAAGATACGGAGCTCACTTTTACGTAGGCACCTAGAAAAAAACTTTTTTCTGTTTTCAACAAGGGAGTTATGAAAAAGAAAGGCCAAAATCTAGCATCATGGTATTTAGGTATACTAATATCATTTGCCGATTGTTTTTCAAGAAAAATGGTGGAAAAATACTTGTTTTCGTCAGAAATAGTTGAAAACTTGGAAATGACTAACTTTTTCGGGGTTTCAATTGATGTGATGCGCCTTGTTCAACATTCAACGCGTGTACTCAGTGAGACCTTTTCACTCCCCCGCTACATGTATGATAGATATTGTGAAAACCCTAACTGAAAACTTGAAGAAGAAATCTGATAGTGAAAATCTGAATTTGAATTCAGATATTTGATTAAACTCTTTTTTATACAGTATGCACCCTGCAAATATGAATATGAATGAGTAATTTTTGTCTTAGAAATAATATTTGGCTTATGGATCATTTGAGAAAGAAGAGGCATTTTCTAAACAATTTTATAGCAACATGTAAACATGTAATTTTCAACGCTGCTTCGTCGAAAAGGCAAACGACATGATTTGATATGATATATTCTACAACTTTGGAAACCCACTGTAAGCAGAAAAAAATAATAAAATGAGCAAAATAAACTTTTCGCCAACGAAATTTGTTTTGAATTTTCTGTAGATATAAATGGGAACTGAAAGGGAGAAAATTATGATGATTTATTAGTTTTATGGTACCTGACTTTTACCTATACAAATAATGACCATGTTTGACGTTCCTAAATCCAAGCGGTTAGTCAGATGAAACAATAATTCTTTTACACTGCAAAGTAAAAGGCTGGATCCGACTCCATCGATATTAGGGTTTTCTCGAAACAATCATTGAATTCATCTGTTTCCGAACAAAATATTTGAATTTTTTTTGGAGATACATGCAATGTAGCTCGTAAGGTTTTTTTGAATTTTTGATATATTATTCTTGAGATCAGGAAAAAACAAATTTTGCATATTTGTTTATGTCTACAGGGTGAGCCACAAATGATCGTTGAATGTCTTATGAAATCCTGTCTGCGTGTGGATTTTGTCTTTATTTTTGGGTATGCAAAAGTTGATAAGTTAAAAATAAATCGTGTCGTTTGTTTTTGTTTCATGTACATCAACTTCAAAGTCTCGATGATCTACATTTTTAACAAATCTTGAGTTGAGTTGAGATGTTTTCGACCAAATATTCAGTATCGAACTCTCAATTTGACTTATTCGGGCTCCAACTATTTGACATATTAGGCCAGTAGAGATAGACACATTTTCTTAAACTTTTATGTTAATTACAAAAGTTTCAAAACTTCAGTAAACTGAAGAATGCGTTCAAATGATATTTACTCTCATTTTGCAAACTTCGAACGGAAGATCTTAAAAATTGATCAGAGGATGTAAATTGCTAGTTTTTAAAACTTCGAAAGTTTGCAGAACTATTGTAAATTTTTCGTGCTAATAATGTGAAAATTCATTAAACTGCCAAAAAAAGCAAAACATTTGCAAATCGAGCAACTCATTTTACCAATTGGTGGCAGTATAATAATTTGTAAACTATCTCACAATGCGGAACATTAGGAATTAAAAAAGTATATATTTTTGCGAAACTTGTGTTATCTGAATAAAAAAGATTTTTATATACCTAATAAATGACATTCATTGTGTTATCAAGTATCGACAAAGGAGAAGCTCGTCAACGGTATAGTAGGTGAAATTTCCAATGTTGAAAGCAAACGTGATATGCATTCATAACATCCTATTACAATAAGGAATTTGCATAAAAAATCCTCCGAGTACGTTTGACGGAGGATCGAGAATCTCACTCGACACGTTTTCATAATTTTCTTGATTCATTAAAATATTTAAGAAATATTGAGATTTAAAAAAACACATTAGTACGATTAACCCACAACTGTCTTACGTCATAGTGTTTTTTCCTCTTTATTTTGAAAATGATTCTTGCGTGTCGATTATATTTCAGTTCTCCATTCGGATGCAATAGAATTTTTCATGCAAAACCACAATTGGAGTAAGTAAGTCGAGTGGAAAGGTAAATTATAATTTTATTTAATTCAAGAAATACATACCTGTAAAAATTGAATTTGAGATATAATATCAATTTCACAAATTTTTATTTTTCAGCAACGTTTCTGTTTGATGATGAAAATTGTGTACTTGCGAGATTTACAATCGATAATGTTTTGATATCTTTATATTTCCATGGAGCATTATTTATTTTAAAATCTATTCGATTGCTATAAAGTCATGTTATAACAAGTGATAATTTTAAATAAAGAATGCTTACATGTCGTTTCTAATGAGATACAAAATTAATGACTTCCAATAGTTTTTTAGCAGTATATGCTGTTATGCCACGTAAACACAGAGAAATTTTTCTACGATACAAAACAACGTAATATTCTTGATAAACAGTAAAGGTCAATATGGACCACCTGCTAGACTGAAACAGCTGATAAGCATACGATCGTAAAACCATACGTTGTTATCGGGAGACAAATAAAATGCTTTTAAAAATAATTACCAAGAAATATCCCTTGTAGACCGGACGCATAAATCATTCAACTAGAAGCGTAAACAACGATTATTGATTGCTACTGGGTACATTCCCAGCGAGATAAGAAACTCAGTTTTATTTACTACCGAAAAAAACATATCCATATTTCAAACACCCGTCCAAATTCGATAAACATGGGGTCATTAATTCCGCGATAGAGCGACAGCTACCGTAAATATATTATCCAATTATAACATAAGATAAACCAGAACGGGGTAGACAAACAAGTCCCTTATCAGTTTTACGATGTCTCCGCGTAACATACTCATAAAACACACTACGCTCCGCCCACTAGCTCCCGCGTTGAAGATCATATAAAAGCGTGAGCTTCATGTCAAAATTCATTTTCATTCAATTCGGTGTTCGACAGTGAACAAAGAGCATGTAACCTCAAAGTAAGGTTAGAATGCAAGTTAGTTCAAAGCAGTATCTCATTCAGTAATCACTTATATTATACGAAAATATTTCGGAGAACATGTCATTCTCAAAAGTGCGGTATAAAATGTAGTAAAATTCAGCCAACATAGAAACTCAGCCGATTCAAACCAAGTATTGAAACTCCTAGTAAAAACACGAGTGAACAGTATAGTTTCCACAAATTGTAAAAGCTTCCAGAAGAGATAATAACGGATTCCGCAATTTCAATGGTTCTCGATCACCTAGAAAAATTTTATCTGTATACGAATATACCGGACGAATTAATTAGATTAACCGATTGACGCGGGAGAAAACGAACTGATAATAATAAATTCTAATCTAATGGCCGTTTAAAACTACTCCAGTGAATAAGTGGTAAACAGGGTGAGTCTCATGTTTGTTTTTCTGTATTTATGTTTATGGCAAAACCCAACCCATTAAAATGTGTATGTGTCTATAAAGTATGTCCATAGTTTTCAAGATCACCAAGTCTTCAAAAAGAGAATTATTGTTAGTCGTTTGCAACACTTGATTGCAAGATTTCTTTTAATAAAAATTATTTCTATTGTGAAGCCCATTGCAGAATTATTTGCCAATACGCTACATTAGTTTTCAGTGCATGAATATTGTTACCTATCAGGCGTCCATAGACGATTGAGAGAATTGTGTGAAGTTTTATTAAATATATATATACATTTTTAACATTTTATGAGTGCATTCCTTTATTTATTTTCTGTTATGAATAACCTTCGAATCTTTCTGAACGGTAGTACTTCCTGAATAAACAACCCATGTTCCGGTATTGAAAGAAAGGGTATTGATATTTGTAGGCCGCTCCATATATCATATCCGGTTCGACTATATTCAGATAGTCGATGCTTTTAATACTGTTTTTCCAACCTAACGAATAACGTCTGGTATTACAGGTGTGGTGGGTTAAATCACAACACCCCGTAGTCAGAGTAAAACATTGATGTCAGGTGTGCGAGTAATAATTAAGGAAGTACATTAACGATATATGATATTTTCCAAAGAAAAAAGTGTCAAACAAAAATTTAATTTGAATTTTTTT